>VSMD01090206.1:8128-67590 GCA_008750895.1 Mirza zaza | reverse complement strand
GCCCCGCCCCGAGCGGCCGCGCCCCCGGCGCGCGCTCACCCGCGTTGTAGAAGGAGTCCAGCGCCGCGGTGTCGCCCAGCGCCAGCGTCCCAAAGGGCAGGCTGCGCAGCTGCGGCGGCGGCCGCGGCCCGGAGAGCTGCGCGCAAGCCTCGCGCAGACAGCGCAGGGGCAGCGGCTCGGTCTCGGCGCCCTCCCCGGGCTCCGCCCCGCGCCGCGGCTCCCGGGTCAGCACGTAGACCACGCTGAGCGGCCGGCTCCGCGCGCAGCCCCGGCCGGGGGACCCAGCTAGCGGCCGACCCCTGCTCAGTGCCTCGGCCAGCGGGTCCTGCCAGCAGCTGCCGGCGCGCTGCGCCCCGGACCGGGCGCACGATCCCGCCATGCGGGGCGCTTGGCGTGGGGCGCGGGGCGCTGGGGACCCGCGGCGGGGCAGGAGCCGCGGCGGGTCCAGGAATCTCGGGCTCGGGAATCCGGTCGGGATCGGACAATCTTCTACGGGATCTGGGGATCCGGAATCCGGCCGGACGTCCCGTTCCGGGAATCAAGTTTAAGAAGAAATCCGAGCTCGGGCTTGCAAGCTCCTGAGGATCTGGAATCCGGGATTGGGTCCCAAGAATCTGGGGCATCCGGTGATCGGCGGCTCAGAGTCACGTGGGGCTCCCGGGATTCGGTCCGGCGGTGTCTGCCTCCCGGACTCCTCAAGAGACCGCCCGCCCACGCTCAGTCCTGCCTTCACGTGTAGGCTGGGCCCTGCCCATTCCCGGTCGGGGAAAGCTCCACCCTCGGCCCCAAGACAGCGCCACTCCCTAGCAGCTTAGGACTCGGCCTCTCCCCTCCCTCCTCTAGTCGAAACTGCAAGGGGGCTTCCGTGAAGGTCCAATTGCTGGTCGCACAAAAATCCAATTATTGAGACTACGGGGATTGCCAAGGAAGAAAGGAATTTTTAATAGGACAACGGGAGAAGCTGCCTCAAACCTGTCTCTCGACTGAGGGATGTCATGGACTTTTAAAGGAGAGGGCCACAGTACCTGGGGGCAGGTTGGGGTATATCTCACAAGGGGCTACCTGCATGGGGGCAGGTTGTGCGGGGGAATAATGAATCTTGGCGTCAGGAAGTCTGCCCTAGGGCTTTCAGAGTCTCAACTCCTTTGTCTGGTACAAAATCCATCATTTCAGGCCAGTATGGTGGCTGACACCTATAATCCCAGCACTTTCGGAGGCCCAGGGTGGAGGATCACTTGAGGCCGGGAGTCCATCATTTTTGGGAAACAACTCAAAGGGTCAAGTAGTTAAGGGAGAAGATTATATAAAACATAGGGGTTCATGGAGCTGGTTACACTATCCCGCCAGAATGCCGCCGTGCATGCCAACCACCATGGACTGGGCTCATGAGATGTGTGCCCAGACCAGAGCTAAGGAAGAGGCACCTGATCTGTTGAATGAAGGACTCTCCAGAGATATCAGGCTGTGCAGAAAACATGGTGCAGAACAGCTCTCCAGGGCTCGCACCTATAGGGAAGGACCGGAACGTGGAAGGCCAGCCTGCCCACAAGTCTTCAGCCCTGGAGTGGGACTGGGCATCCGAGTCACAGCCTTTACCCTCTTGCGGGGGGCTGCTTTCCCCAGAACCCAACCCGCTGTGGAGCCCTGCTGCCTTCTGCCCAGAATGTGACCAGGGGACCTATGAAGCACTTCCCACTGTAAACATCTCTCTAGCCATTCTAGAAAGAAAACCTAGAAGCCCTAGCCCTTTGGGTTGCAACAGCTTTCCAGCTTTAAATCCCCAAGAATCCGTAACTTCACTGTGTGACTTAGTGGCTGAAACAACAACCTGGTATAAACCTCAGTGGACCAGGAATTGGGGACTTAGGCTGAGTAACTTGTCCAAGATCACTAAGCTACATGATAGAGCAGGGTGCAACCGCAGGACTACCTGCCAGACTCCTAACAATTTATTTCTGTCACTTACTAGAATGCAACATTGCACAAATAAACTGCTCAATAAATGCTGGTCCAGTGGCTGCCATTTCATTGCCCTGTTGCCCCTTGGAAGAAAAATGTACCCTCCTTAGTTTGACCCTGGATTCAAATCGGCCCCCAGTGGAACAAAGTGAGAAGTAGTAGAGGGTGAGCACTTGGCCTGTGACAGAGGCCACGGTGGGAAACAGACAACTTACAAGGGGCAGGCCTGAGCAACACAGAGGATGCTGGGAAAGCTGTGCAATTCCCACCACAAAACCAACCACCTGCAGGACCTGAAGGGCCCAGGGAGATTGTCCATGGATGCTTGAATCTCCTCCGATCCTTCCACTACATGCTCCTCTGGCCTTGTCTTGCATGCTTTCAGAGACAGAAGCCTCACTATCTTATGAAGCTGTCCCTTCCATCTTCCTGACTGGAAGGAAGTTCTTCCCTGAGTGGAGCTGAAACTTGTGTCCCTGCTCTGCCCTCTAGGGTTTTTCCCAGTGACTAGAAGAGTCCTAAAAGCCAAGGAAGGGTTAAAATGATTTTATTTTTTAATGCTGACAGGGAAGCAGAGGCGGTTGGCCGGGTAGGAAGCTGCATGGCAGAGATAAGGGTGCAGGCTGCCAGCGTGTCCTAGCGTAGCATCATCCGAACCCTGCGGTAGGGGTGGCCCACACCGCGGCCTGAGGCCCAGTCGATGCCGTACTTGTGGGCAGCAGCCTCAGACGCGGCGTAGCGCCCGTTGAGATTGGAGCGATAGCAGGATCCGTACCACCAGGCACCGTGGACAACTACTGCGCAGTTGCCCCCACTCGAGTCGTGGTCCGCATCATAGGTGGTAAAGGGCTTCTTGCTGTGGAAGCTCAGGGAGTCCCCTGGCAGGGAGGGGATGGAGGGAATCTTGGTTCCCAAAATCATGTCTGGCACCTTTGGAGATATTATGTCATAGGAGCCTCAAAGCAACATGGCAGTGAATTTTATCAGGCTCCATGAGAAAACAGTAGCCCCAAGGGGCCAGTTTGTTTGCCCAATGTTACTCAGCTAGTCACAGTGGCAGTGGGACTTGAACTCAGGACTCTCTGGCTCCAAAACCAACAGCTCTTCCCCTGCCTCATCTCTCCCCCGAGGCTCCCCACATCCCCAGCCTCCCTCTAGCTCCTTGTCTCTTCTTGTGTCCTCTGGGCTCCCACCAGCAGCCTGAGCAACTCTGGCAGGGCCAGGCCAGGAGGAACCTCGGGGACACCTGGGCAGGAAAGGGGCTTCCCCCAAGGCACCTCCCCATAACCACTTCCCCCTTTCAAATCTCTCCCCAACAGTGACCACTGCTCTGAAAGAAGCCTTCCCTGGTTCCTCTTCCGAAGCAGAGAAGGCTAACCCTCTAACTCTCGACACAGCCTCCCATGGCACCCACAACCCTTCCCTCTCCCCACCCAGAGATGGAGTGAGGCTTTGACCAGGAAGGCACTTGCCAAGGTCACCTAGAGCTACTGGCCCAAGGTCACCTAGAGCTGGGCTCAGACTCAGGTCTGTTTGCCTCCAGAGCCCAAATTCTTCACTCTTGTACCATCCTATCTCATAAGTGCCATTTCTTTCTTTCTTTTTTTTTTTTTTTTTTGAGACAGAGTCTCACTTTGTTGCCAAGGGTAGAGTGAGTGCCATGGCATCAGCCTAGCTCACAGCAACCTCAAACTCCTGGGATCAAGCAATCCTTCTGCATCAGCCTCCCGAGTAGCTGGGACTACAGGCATGTGCCACCATGCCCGGCTAAGTTTTTCTATATCTATTAGTTGGCCAATTAATTTTTTTCTATTTATAGTAGAGACAGGGTCTCACTCTTGCTCAGGCTGGTTTTGAACTCCTGACCCCTCGAGCAATCTGCCGGCCTCGGCCTCCCAGAGTGCTAGGATTACAGGCGTGAGCCACTGCACCTGGCCAAAAGTGCCATTTCTCAGATGAGGAAACTGAGGCCCACAGAGGGGAAGGAATTGCCCTTGGTCATTCATAGAGGCAGTGCCAGTGCTGGGATCCAGCCTCCTTCCCCAGGGCCCCACCTGAGGCTCACCTACCTGCAGTGCCCCCTGAGAACTTGCCCAGCACCAGCTGGTAGTGCTCAGCCTCCCCCAGGAGGCGGAAGGTCGCATAGTGGGCAAAGGTACGGTTGCCATTAAAGTCTTCCAGCTCTACCTGCAGCTCCCAGGTACCTGAAAGGAAGGGGAGGCAGGTACAGAAGAACCCTCAGATCCCAGGGTGGGGGGCATTCAGGACAGCAGACAGTACCCTTCAGGGCCCCAGACCCTGCAGGGAACTCACCCTGGAGAGTAAGCTGGTGCAAATTCTCATTCCCCAGCCAGAATTCAGACTCTTGGCTCCCAAAACCTGCTTTGTAGGAGGACCAAGTGCGGAAGAAATCCACAGAGCCATCCTGGCGCCTCTGGAACACCTAGGGAGGAGAGGGCAGCACACCAGCCATTACTCGGGGCTGGGCATGGGCTGCGGGGAAGCACACAGGGGAAATGGCGTGGGAGCATACACCAGCTCTGAGAGGTGGGTTGACATTTCCTCTCTCTTTGGCTTGTTGATAGAATGCATTTTCTGACCCGGTGCAGTGACTCACGCCCATAATCCCAGCACTTTGGGAGACTGAGGCAGGAAGGGCGGTTGAGCCCAAGAGTTCAAAGCTGCAGTGAGCTATGATTGCACCACTGCACTCTAGCAGACAGAGTGAGACCCTGTCTCTAAAAAAAAAAAAAGCGATTCCTTCAAGTGAGCTTTGCCTTTGAATATATTGCTATATTGATGAACTCCACATTTTCTTATTAACTTTTACTGACACTGATGCTTCAACTTCACACCTCAGCCGTGCAAGTCCTGGGGAGGACTGAAATGACAGAAGCAGTGTCTCTGCCCTCAGGAGACGGTCAGTCCTGCTGGGAGTCACACTCAAAATAACCTGCTTTAATTTAACCAGGATATTGAAACACAGAGTTTATCCCTACAGGCCCAAGCTGGACCCTGGCCTTACCCGGATGTCCCTCCAAGACAAGACAAGCAGCACCCAGGCCCTGTGGAGTTTCCTCCTAAATATCTTTTGACCTAAGTGCCTTGACTTCCATTGCCCCACTGTCCACCGTCTCCTCCTGCCCAGCCTCCTGCCGTCGCCCTAAACGGTGTCCCTGCCTCCACGCTTGGGCCCCACTGCATCTTGCACCGCGTGGCCTGAGTCATCTTTCTATAACAGAAGTCTGACCGTGTCCCTCCCGGCTCCCCAGTGCCCTGCACACTCCTCTGCTGGTCGTTTGGCGCCCTTCATGACCTGGCCTCTGCAGAGGTCCATGCCTGGCCCCCTCAGCCGAACTCAGCCTACCCACACGGTCCCCACAAACCCTCTTGTACTCTCCTGCCTCCCTGAGTTTGCCTTACCTCTACCTGGAACGCCCCCCACGCCACATCTGTCTAGAGAACTTCTAGGGAGCCTCCACATTTCTTTCAAATGACACCTCCTCTGTGAAGCCTCCTCATGGTTCCTCAGGCCGGGCTGGGAGCTCAGTAGACGGCGCATTGAGTCGCTAAGGAACGCCTTGCTCCGTGGGCTCTGGCTCCCCCTAGGGGCCGGGGCCAGAAGTGACCACTGGGCCTGGCCTACCGGTGGGTTTCTCAGACACGCACCAGCCAGCCGCCCCCTGCGGTGTCCATGTCACAAAAGACTGGGAGGGCTCTGCCCTCAGGTAGGCACAGATGGTACCAGCCGCTCAAGGTGGCGCCCCGGCTTAGCAGTTCCCGGCAGCTCCTGGGGCCTGGAAAGGGGACATAAACTGAGGGGGGAGCCCTAAGTTACTCCCCAACCCCACACCCAGGCACTGGATCAAGAGTGGGAGCCCAGGAGCCCTCTTGGCTCCTTTAGGCTCCTGAGGACTAGTCCTAGGGAGGGCTGTGGGGAGGGGCTTGGCCACTGCTGGGGGTCCCCCGACACCCTGGCACCGCCTGAGTCCAAGTTCCTGGCGCTTGCAGAGACTGCTCACCCTCCTGGCACCGGAGCAGGCTGGCTGGATCTCCTGCCCAGAGAAGACTGAGTGTCGGCTTGAGGTCTGAGCACCCCCAGGGAAAGGCCCATCAACCAACAGTGGGGCAGGTGCCTGGGCCCTTCTCCTAATCGCCCCACTCCTCCCAGCCTCCCATCCCCCTGTGGGGGGCAATCCAGCCATCACTGAGCAGTACCAAGTGGAGACTTCCCACCCTCTATTTCAGGGACACAGCAGAGAAAGGAGGGGAGGCCACCAGCCCACACACTCACCTGGCTCACCCTTGGGGCCCATCTTTCCTGGAGGTCCAGGTTGCCCTGAAATCCGAGAGGCAGAGATGCCCTGAGTCCTACCCCATACCCACAACAAAACAAACAAACAATAAACCCCAAGGGATTTGGAGCAAGAAGCTTCAAATCCCAGTTTCATCCTTTGTTAGCTCTGTGACCGTGGGCAAAAAACTCATCCCCTCCTGGCCTCACTCTCCTCCTCCGTAGACGGAGCTGACACTGCCTAGCTGGTACAGTGGATTGTAGGATGCTGGGTGCCCAGCCCGGAGCCTGGCGCAGATCAGGCTCCTTGCCCTTAGCCGTGGCTCCTGCCACAGAGTGACTGCTGCCTCCCCAGCCGCCCTGGTTTCCCCCCAGGGCTCTGTGGCTCCCCAGCATCTCTCACTTCGCTCACCTTGAGGACCTGGAGCCCCCTTCTCCCCAGGACTTCCTGGGGCTCCAGGACAACTGGGCAGGAGGACAACTTTGCTGGCTTCCAGTTCCCTCGGTCCTGCAGCGAGACACAGGCTGGGTGGGCACAGGGTAGGCCTGTCTCTCCCAGACCCCTCTGCAGTTCTCTTTCCATCTCCCAGATTCTAGCTGTCAGGATTCGCGTCTCCTGAGCTGGCAAGGGTTTATGTGATTTGCATCCTATTTGCATATATTTACATGTACAGCCCAGATGCTCAAACTCCCACCCTGCTCCTTGGGACTGGTGAGCCTGAGTGGGGGGACATCCAGGGAAGGAAGGAGAGGTAGATTGGTGGGAAGGGCACCCTAGGCCCCTACCTGGGCAGCTGGGGTGGTCCTGGGCTCTCAGGCAGGCAGGACCCCCAAGCAGGAGCAGCAACAAGGACAGAGGGGTCCACAGGAGGCCCATCTTTCTGGGGTCACCAGAGGGAGGATGCCAGCTTATAAGGGGCCAGGCTGGTGGAAGGATGTGAAGGAAGAAGACTTCCTCTCATTGTCCCCCAGGAACATCCCGCCCAGGCTGGAAACAGCAGGGGGTGGGGACATTTCCTCCCTCTGCCCTGTCCAACCAGCATGGAGTCCAACTTTTGACCCTGGCTGCAGAGGCCGCCCAGACACCTCGCCAGCCCTACACTCATGTTCATCTCTACCTGTGAAGCTCCACCTGTCCAGGAAGGTCCAGTCCGAAGGACATCTCCATTTGGAATCCTCCACTGATCCTTGTCCCCACTATTAACAGTGACCACTGCTACTATTTACTGGGCACCTACTGTACTCCAGTGTCACGCTGAGTGCGGTTTGCCCATCACCTCCCAGCCTCGCTCCTAGCCCTTATCATTGGCCCTCGGTTACAGGCCTGCTACAAAGCAGGTATTCAATAAGCACTTGTTGAATGAAGAAAGAAGGAGAAACTGAGGCCCAGAGATAGGACGTGGTTCTGCTCTGTCACTTATGTGTCCAGAGCCACAGAGCCTTTGCCCAAATCCCATGCCCCCACCAAGAAGAAGCCCCCTTAGGGAAGTGACTTCGTGCCAAACCTCAAGTCCCTTGAGGCCTAGGAGACAGCTGCTAATATAGGCCAATGGAAAGGGCAACCTGTGCAAGGGGTGCCTGGGGGCTGAGGCCAGTGAGGACCCAGCAGCCATGGTACAGATGTGAAGGATGAGGCCTGAGTCAGAGAGGGACCTCAGGTGGTAGGAGAGGAGAGGGAGGCCTCATTCATTCATTCATTCATTCATCAAGCCCTCCCTGAGGGTCTCCTCTGTGCTGGGCCCAGTGCCAGAGGGCTGGGGCACGGGTGGTATAGGGAAATGCAGGCTGACTTTGCCTGGCAGGACACATCCATAAGAGGGATGCCCTGAAACTGCAATTTCCGTTCCAGGAATCTGTCCTTCCCAAACTCTCCCATGGGTGTGCCAAGATCTCTAAACACGCCTGTTCATCACACTGCTGCTTGTAAGAGTCAACATGGGCCGGGTGCGGTGGCTCACACCTGTAATCCTAGCTCTCTGGGAGGCCGAGGCAGGCGGATTGCTCAAGGACAGGAGTTTGAAACCAACCTGAGCAAGGGCAAGACCCCATCTCTACTATAAATAGAAAGAAATTAATTGGCCAACTAATATATATAGAAAAAAATTAGCCGGCATGGTGGCGCATGCCTGTAGTCCCAGCTACTTGGGAGGCTGAGGCAGGAGGATCGCTTGAGCCCAGGAGTTTGAGGTTGCTGTGAGCTAGGCTGACGCCACGGCACTCACTCTAGCCTGGGCAACAAAGCGAGACTCTGTCTCAAAAAAAAAAAAAAAAAAGAGTCAACGTGGAAATGACCCAGCCAGCCACCAATAGGTCCCAGGCAAACAAACTGTGACCATCAGGACAAGTCGGGGTGAATCTGATCTGTGACGAGAGGGGCTAAAGCGCAGAACGATACGTACGGCATGAGCCCACTTTGTATTTTAAAAACATTACGTGTGTGTATATATGTTGTAAATTCCCAGAAAAAGGTCTGAAACACACTCAGGAGCCTGAGGCAGGAGGATGGCTTCAGCCCAGGAGTTTCCGACCAGATTGGGCAATATAGAGAGAACCTATCTCTAAAAAAACATGAAAAAACCCAAATCAACTGGGTGTGGTGGCACACACCTGCAGTCCCAGCTATTTGAGAGGCTGAGGTGGGAGGCTAGAGGGCCTCTTGAGCCCAGGAGTTAAAGGCTGCAGTGAGCTCTGACTGCACCACGGTGCTCCAGCCTAGGTGACAGAGTGAGACCTTGTCTTTAAAAATAAATACATAAAACGGGACTGAGAAAGAGAAATTGTGCTGAGGGGGAAGCCAGGGAAGGGTGATCTGGGCAGGAGAAACAGCATGTGCGAAGGCTGGGAGGGTAGAGGAGGCAAGGTGGGCTGGGAACAGGATGGGGACCAAGAGGCTGGAGAGGAGCTCAAAGGGGGGCTGATGCCAGGGAGGCTGGAGATTTGGCACAAGTGAGCGAGGGTGGACCATGATTGGCATTGTGGATGGTGTGGCATGTGGCAGGTGAGCCCTGTGTGAGTCGAGGAGGTGGAACTACCTGCAGAGCTGCTCCACCTGCAGCCAGAGCCCCCCCTCCCCAGCATGGCTGCACTGCAGGGGGAGAGGTGAGACGGCCCAGCCACAGGCTGCACAGCTGGAAGGGCCGATGGGGAGCCCTGGAATGAAGCAAACAGCACACACACCTGCTCTGAACCTTCTCCACATCCCACTGGGATGTGCTACCCCCACTTTACAGATGGGGAAACTGAGGCCCAGAGCTGTTACACAACTTGCTTGGGTTCACACAGCGCAATCAGGCTCCATAGACTGAGCTCTCAACCATTGCCTTGTTTCTCTCAATTTCCCAGCGCAGTCGTGGGGTTAAATGAGATGAGGATGCCAAACTCTTCACTAGCCTGGTGTCCCAGCAAGTGTGTGATCAGCAGAAGATGGTATTAGTTGGGGCACTTCTGTGCCCAGGGATGGGGCAAGGGGGCCAGGGGTTTCCAGGAGAACCTGAGTAAGGAACGCCAGACACAGCTGCCAGGGAGTCCTGGGGTGCTCCACCTTGGCAATGGGGCAAAGACCTAACTTTAGGGGCCTGAGAGAACCTGGAGGTGACTCAAGGTGAAGTTCTGCTCACTCTGGGGTCAGAAAAGCCTGGAGTGAGACCCCAGCCCTGCCCCATCCAGCTGTGTGATCCCGGGCAGGTGCCTTTACCTTTCTGAGTCTTTGAACCCTCATTTGTACTATAAGGGGAGGCAGAGAGAGTTAGGCAGGTATCAAAGGTGAAAATATTTTAAAAGGTGACAGCAACAATCCTAGGCAGAGTGCCTGTTAACCACTTTGGTACGAGCGTCGACTATAATCGATAGCCACAGATGAACGCGCACAGCCAAGTGTTGACTTTAGCCAACAGCTGTGATATGAAGGCACACAGCCAAGCGTTGACTTTAGTGTGAATAACAAAACTTCTACAACAGTACTCCAAATCGAGGCAATACAACCCTTGTACTGCATCAGAAAATCTCATGCGTTTTAGAGAAAGACATTTTCCAGTACCTTACAATAGTGATAAAACAAAAAGGAAAAATCCATTAAGATTTATTGTATGCTCAAAAAATAATAAAAGGCGTAGTACTAGATACTATTGTAAACAATGTAACGTTGGCCTACGTATCGCCCATGATTCAAAATTTATCATGCCAAAGAATAAAATTTATCGTAATATTAAAAAACTTGCCTCATTTCTTTATGATATGAATGAAATAAAACTGTAATTTTGAATTGACATTTCTAATTTTTCATTTATCAAAATAAAATTGTGAACATTTAAAAATAACGTAATGAAAACATATATGTATATGTTAGCTATTCTGATTTACAAGTAAAGCTGCCTGTGAAGTAAAACAAGCTTTCAGTGCTTTAAAGCTTTCCTCATCACACAGGAGCAAAACAGATTCATCGTCAGTGCACAGCACAAACTATCGTGCGGACTATGAGTGCTGGCTGTGGGCAAGGTTTCACAGCCGGTGAGCGCCATACCGAAGTGGTTAAGCAGAGAACAGGTGGCTGAGGTGGGAGGATCACTTGAGCTCAGGAGTTCGAGACCAGCCTGAGCAAGAGTGAGACCCCATCTCTACTAAAAATAGAAAGAAATTAATTGACCCACTAAAAATATATATACAAAAAATTAGCCGGGCATGGTGGCGCATGCCTATAGTCCCAGCTACTCAGGAGGCTGAGGCAGGAGGATCGCTTGAGCCCAGGAGTTTGAGGCTGCTGTGAGCTAGGCTGACGCCACAGCACTCTAGCTCAGGTGACAGAGTGAGATTCTGTTTAGGAAAAAAAAAAAATGAGAACAGTGGCCATACTCTTACCCCATCCAACCCACACAGAGCCCAAGACACAGGACATGAAGCACAGTACTGGAAGGAGTTCCTTTATTTGGGGATAGTGCCTAGGCCAGGCTGGTGGGAAGAGGCAGGCACAAAACTCAGGTGCCAGGCTGGGGGGCCCAGCAGGGACGATGGACGAGACACGAGGTGCTTGAAGGAGGCTCTCAGCTGCAGGTACCAGGCCCGGAACAGGAAGGCACGTCAGGCATCGGGCACTGGCCTGCTCCATGCCCACAAGAGCCAAAAACTGGTGGCCAATATTTTTCCTACCCACAGTGCCACAGGGGTCAAGAGGGCAGCCTCTGCATCCCTCTTCCCCTCAGTATGCAGTCCAGGCCCAAGGGGGTCAGATTCTGCAGAGGCTAGAGAGGACATTCAGGGGGGTGACCCTGCCTCAGCTGGCTGAGGACCCCACCCCCAGAGAGCAGACAGCGGCTGGAAGAGCAAACACTTCAATGCAGGCTGCAGCAACCTGTCCCACTGCACACACGGCACACGGGGGCCCAGGCACAGCTCCCCTTCTCAGAGGAAAATCAAACTAGACACACAGGCCCAGCTCCTGCCCATGGCCACAGAACTGCAGGCCACGGACTTGCCTGGGCTGGGTCACCTACTGGTTCTCCTCCCTGCTGGCAGCATGAGGGGACAAAGACACAGCTGGGCTTAGCTGGGCTCCCAGACACCTGGCCCAGGCTGAGTCCTCGTCCCAGCCAACATCTGGCAGAGAAAGCCCCCCAAATGGAGGAGAAGAAAGGGGTATGGCTCACATGGGGGAATGTTGGGAAGGAGTCATTGTCCTTAGGACTGTCCCATGAAGACACTGAAGGGGAACTGCAGGGCAAGAGAGGGAAGTAGCTGGGACTTTGGTCTGGCCAGGAACTCACAGTGTCTGGTAGGTGCTGTCCTTGGCTTTGAGGAAGCGCAGCACGAAGAAGGCCACTGCCTGTAGGCTCAGCACTAGTACGACACCCCCGATAAAGCTGGGCCCATCAAAGCCAGGGTTGTGGGCCTCAGGGACCGAGGGGCTTCCTGCAGGGGTGAGACAGGGTAGAGGTCATAGCTCAACCCCCATAACTGATGCACCTTGAGGCCCTAGTTGTCACTATGTGGTCCTTGAACACTGGGCTCCAAAGTTCCCCCAGATCCTGCAGACAGTTGGGAAGTGCCTGGTAGGAGGGACAGAGGCTGGGGGTGGGAGGTGAGGCTTGTTCAGCCCTGACTTGCTCTGTGGCTTTACCCTACGCACACTCTCTCTGGGCCTCCTGATCACATGGACCAGATGGTGGCTCAGCTCCCCTCCAGCTTCCCTGTCCCTCACTAGCCCGACAGGGTGAGGATAGATCCAGAACTTGGGCATCTAGACCCGCCAGCCCAGAGTCCCTTTCTGCCTTAGGTGTCAGGGTTCAGAGCCTACATACAGATGATGTGGCCCTTTCTCATGACTCCTAAGCCCTGAGACCTCAGTGTCACCCAATGTCAGAGCCCTTACTTAGAGAGGAAAGAGGCAGAGGAGGAAGTGGAGGCCCAGAGCCAGCACCCTGCTGAGTGCATGTCAAGGGGAGGAGCCAGGCCAAGGGCCAGGCTTGGCCAAGGTCACCTCACACTTAGAGCCATACTCACACAGGGTCGCCTGACCCTTTCCTCTGCCCCTTAGAGGCTACAGCCTTAGGGCCACTGTGGCCAGGCTAAGCCCGGATGGTTCCCAACTGTGCCACGTTACCCATCAACTCCTACCAGGGATTCAATTTCAGGCCCTGGGCCAGCTGCCCAGGACAGGGCAGGCTGGTGGGTGGAAGATTGTTCTGGGACAGTGGACAGGGGCCTAGCCATGAGCTGGATCCACCTCTCAGAGGCTGTAGGTGGTGTAAGGGAGTCTAAGAATATGAAGGGCAAAGGCTTGTCCCAGCTGCTGCTCAGGAAGCCCCAGAGGCAACAGCAGGAGACAGAGGAGCAGAGAGGGGAGAAAGGAGCTGCAGGAGGCGGATCTGGGGCTCGAGCTGAGGGAGCTGAGCCATCAATAATGCAGCCTTTGAGATCGGTTTCCGGCTTTAATTAACCAAGAGCCTCTCCAGCCATCCCTGCCAAGTCTTGGTGACCTCCAGGCCCCGAGGGGCAATGGGAACCAAGGGGGGCAGGTTTCTTGCCTCTGTTCTGCCAGGAACCGGCTTTGTGACCCTCTCTGGACCTGGAGGTTGCGGTAGTCACTGAGGACATCTTATCAGCAACCTGAGCCACACACCCTCAGCTCCAAGGACAGGTCCTGAGGGGTCATCCTGAGCTCCCAGAACTGGTGATGGGAGGAGGGATGGGTGCTGTCATTTTGCCTTCAGCGAGTCAGGTACCCAAGTGGACATTATGCTGCCACTCATAAAATCCACACAGCGACACCGAGAGGTAGGTATAATCCAGCATTTCACAGATGTGGAAACCAGCTCAGAAAGAGAAGTCACAGGCTGAGGTCACAGGGCATGTCAGTGCCTGAGCCTAGATCTGTCTTTCCCTGCACCTGTGGTCCTCCCGCTGCCCCACCCCCTGGTAGTGCCTACCTGTTGTGATCGTCTTCGGTTCATCAGTGGGGTGGTGGTGGGCCGCTGGGGAGACGGGGAATGCATGACCAAACAGCCCTCCCACCCGACTCCACAAACCCCAGTCTCGCCCACAGCTGGATTTCCGATTCAGATCAAGCCCCTGTCCCTGCCCCAGACACCTGACATACCTACCTGCAAGCTTTAGTCACACAGTTCCCTCCCTCCGCCAGATATGCCCTCTCTCCAGCTCTACTCAGGGCTCATCACTGATGTCACTTCCTCCAGGAAGCCCCTCAATTCCCTTCTGAACGTCCCAAGCCCTTACCATGCCTTAAATTAGAAGAGTTAATGCCCCATCCCTTCAGTACACCTGCACCAATTTTCAGATGAGGAAACAGGCTGGAGGGGGGAAGGGACTTCTTAGTGAGCTAAAGACAATTGAAACTGGACCCAAGTATTGGTGGGTGTAGTCCACTCCCTGAGAAAGGGTGGTTCCTCCTGGGGGACAGACTATGGCTGGGGAGACTTCAGCCTCCTCCATCCAACTTGGGTTTGGCCAGCGGGAGCTGCCTTACCTGGACATGACTCTGAGCGATTGTAGACAGAGCAACCTTCCTTGGCCACCTCAGCTGGAGCCACACAGTGTCCTGGTGGGAGAAGGTGCAGGGGAGAGGTTTTGGGGAGAGGGGCCAAGGCTCTGGGTTTCAGAGCCGGAGGCACTCAACTTGGGACGGTCCCAACTGCATACCTGGCTCCTCTGGCTGACACTGCTCCCACACGCAGCCGGATAGGTTGTGTGCTCTGTCGCCCTCCACACAACGCTCACAGAACTCCAGTTGTTTGCAGCCTCCTTGAACAGCTGGCCAGATGTTCAGGCGGATCAGGGCTCCCCGGCCAAAGCCTCGAGCTCCTTTACCTGGGAGTGCAATGGGAGTGGGAAGGGAGCAGCTTCTCAAAGCCAAGCGGTGTCACCCACCCACTTCCACCCTGCCACTGCTGGGGCTCGCACCCCCTGCACACACCTGGAGCTTCCACAAGCGCAGGGTTACCCTCACCCAGTACTCCTCCACATTCATTCACCCACAAGCCCTCCCTTTGCATATACCTGGGGTTCCCAGATACATTTGGAGCCACCACCCCCAGACACGCCTGAAGGTCCCTAATCCCCCACACCTGGAGCCTCTATATCACACAGGGCCTCACACAGAGCTAGAACCCCCTTCTCCCACCCCTGGAGCTCTGCACACGTCTGGAAAGTTCCCCACTCCCCAGCCCAGACTGCTCCTGGGATGGCCGCTGGGTGAGGGCCACGCTCCATCTGCCCCTGTCTGAGCCCCTGACCAGCCCCTGCGCGCGTTACCAGCCACAGCAAGCTGGGCACACAGGAGGAGGCAGCAGCAGCCGCCACAGAGCGCAGCCCACAAGGCGCGGGGTCCTCGCGCGGCCATGGGCGCGGGGGCGGCGGGCGGCGGACAGCTGGCGTGGCGCGTGCCTTCTGGATTGGGCTCTGCCGAGCTTGTGGGGAACGAGACCTGGACGACTGGGGCGTGGCCAAGGGGGCGTGACCAGTACGGGGCGTGGCCAGTGGGGGAGCGGCCAGGTGGGACTAGGCTCGCTGGCCCCGGACTGAGCCAAGGAAAGGCGGGGACTGATAGGGGCGTGGCTGGCGGGCGCGGTTAGGTGAGCTGAGTTCAGCGGTCTGGGCGGGGCTTGGACAAAAGGGGGCGGGGTCTATGACTTGTTGCAAACATGGTTACTGGGTACCCCAAGGGCCGCTTTGTGAAAACTGTTAAGTAGCGACTGGTTTTTTCCCTGCTTCACAGGTGAGGAAACTGAGGCTCAGAAAAGGTGAGTGACTAGTCCGAGGTCACAGAGTTAGTGGCTAAATCTGCATTTGAAGTGAGGTCGCTTTCCTGCCTTCAGGGCTCAGCACAGGCCAGGCCTTGCCCAGGTGCACACTCCAACCAGGCCCGGTGACCACCGGATGGGCTTCAGTTGGCCCGTCGCCTCTGGCTGCTCAGGCCCAGCTTTGGTGCCCTCTCTCCACCTCGCTTCAGCCCTTGTACCTTCCTCCCTGTGCCCCTCAGCCCCCTGTGGCTGCCTCAGCCCACCACGCCCTCTGGTCAACTCATGGATCACGCCATTTGTAGGTCAGCTAGACCTTTCCACAGCCTTCCCCAGGCCACCTCTCCTGCTCTGGCACCAGCTTCTTTGGGTTGTCCCCGCTCTCCACAGCCACTTCTCATGCTCCTTAAGGGGCACCTCCTTCCCCTCTTCCTCCCATCTGCTTGGCTGGGAACCAAGTCTCATCTTCACCCCTCTCTGCCCCCTTGCCCTCCTACGGACTCTCAGCCTTCAGGCCCCTCCCCACACTGGCACTAAAGTGCAGGGCTCGCCTGAAACAGTGGATTTGACCATGTCTCTTCCAGTTGACTTTTCAACAATGGCTTGGCCTCCACAATCCTTTGATTCCTGGCTCTAGAAGTCTCTCTAGCCTGACTTGGACTCTCTCCATCACCTCCCTACACTCCAAGAAGACAAAACAGCACCTCCCTCTCCCACTTCATATCTCCTTGCCTTTATTCCAGCTGCTCTGTCTCCTAGAGGGTTGTCCTCCACCCTGATTCCATCTAACTAATCCTTCAAGACACCACTAAAAGGCCACCTCCTGCAGGAAGCCCTCTGTGACTGTCTCAGAACGAGGCTGAGCTGCTATAGCACTTGTTCCAGCTGGTAGCTCTGACCCATCCACTTCTCCATACTGGAGCCCTCGCTACCTCCTGCCTGAATGCCTGCAGTGGCCTCCTGTTCCAGTCTGTTCTCCCCTCAGCAGAGCGATCCTTTGAAAACATGTCAGACCATATCACTCCCCTCCTGACACTCACCAGTGGCTCCTGCCTCACTGCTTTCTGTGACCACTTGATCTTGCCCCTGCCCACCTCACTGAGCTCAACCCCTCTCTTTCCCCTTTGCTGATTTGGCACCAGACACACTAGCCTCCTCTCTAGTCTTCCAGCACACAACACCTTCCCTCCCCTGGGTACCCTTCCACTCTCTCTTCAAGTGACCTGCTCCATGGCCGCCCTACCTAAAAGAGGGCTCCTGGTTATTCTACATCACAACACCTGCACCTGCTCTTTCCTTCAGCGCCTGTATCGAATGTGTAATTGACTACTCATTCGTTTCCTAGGCTGTAAGTTCTATGCGAGCAGGAACCAGACTGCACCATGTTGCAATTGTTTGTGTAAATGTTTGTCTGTTTGTCTGTGAGACGCTCAAGGGCTCCTTACTTGATACCACATTAAGTATCTATTTGTAGATTGCACATCTCTCTCTATTAAAATGGAAGCTCCCTGAAAAAGGCAGGGGATTTTGTTCACTTCCATATCCTCCATGCCTGGCAAATAGTAGATGCTTAATAAATATTTATTTATTTATTTATTTATTTTTATTTATTTATTTTTTTGAGACAGAGTCTCACTTTATTGCCCAGGCTAGAGTGAGTGCCGTGCCGTCAGCCTAGCTCACAGCAACCTCAAACTCCTGGGCTCAAGCAATCCTGCTGCCTCAGCCTCCAGAGTAGCTGGGACTACAGGCATGTGCCACCATGCCCGGCTAATTTTTTCTATATATATTAGTTGGCCAATTAATTTCTTTCTATTTATAGTAGAGATGGGGTCTCGCTCTTGCTCAGGCTGGTCTTGAACTCCTGAGCTCTAAAGGATCCGCCCACCTCGGCCTCCCAGAGAGGTAGGATTACAGGCTTGAGCCGCCCGGCCATAAATATTTATTGAATGTTGAAAATGCAGGAATGTTGCCAGATTATCTCTGTGACTCTAGCACCCACCAAAACCCAAGCCCAGGGGAACCCTCTGTGAATATTGGCTAAATGAATGGGTCTATGCTAAAAATGCGATGCCCGACCCCTTGGTCTTGGACAAGGGGCTCCCGTGTGGTGATATCTGTGTCTCTCGCTCTCACACACTCCTCCCCTAAGACTTTAGGCCCAAGAGATTCCCCAGACTTGTGAAGAGAGGAGGTAAGGAAAGATGGCTCACCTGGAAGTGAGTGCTCACAACAGCCATCTGGTGGTCACCTGGGAAACTGCAGGTATTGTCAGCCCTAGTCAAACTTCACTCGCGCTCCCCGCCCCCTTCTGGGGAAAGCGTGACATCTAGGCTAGAATGGAAGGCACACTGGACTTGGTTACAGATGGACCTGGCTTTAGCTCCCAGCCCTGCCATGTGATTGGAGGCAAGTCCCTTGGCCTATATGGGGCCTCACCTATGAAATGGGGACATTGTCCCTTAACTTTGCAGGGTTATTGTAAGCACTGGGCTCGGGCCTGGCCTGTCCCCTGGTAGGTAGGAAGGAAGCAAGGAGGAGCAAGAAGGAAGCAAACAGGAGAGGAGAAGCTGCCCCTCCCTCTAGAAAGCAGGTGTTCAGGGAGGAGAGCCTGCCTGATTGCTGGTGATGGCCTCAATGATCCTGTTGGCACGAGCAGTCTGGTGCATGAGAGAGCACGCACGGGAAAGTCCACAGCCCCGCTTTAGTCTCTTGGATTTCCGGAGTTTCTCAGGGTTAGAAATATCACTGCACTCTTTTCCTCCCTGGCTTCCTGAGGATCAACCTCCATTGTGAACGACAGGGTAACTATTGGGATCAGGAAGTTCATGACCAACCGACCACTTCGGCAGAAACAAATGTTCACGGTCGTTGATGTCCTTCACCCTGGGAAGGCAATCATACCCAAGACAGAACCTTGGGAAAAACTAGTCAAAATGTACAAGATCACATCTTTGCATCTGGATTCAGAACCCATTTCATGGTGGCAGCAATACGGTGGCTTGGGTATGATTTGCGATTTCTTGGATTATGCAAAGAAAAACTAATCCAGACACAAACTTGCAAGACAAGTTGCCTGTGTGGGAAGAAACAGCTAAACAACAACAAGAGCAGAGCGAAGACAGCCAGGGACCCCGGAGGCCAGTGCTGGTGCTGGCAAGCCCAAAGGTTCTGCAATGACTTCATCTGCAGCGATGGTGCAGATTTTTCACCAGAGGATCAATGAACAATGAAAACTTAAAAAAATCACGGCTAATTTGTCATGGGATTAGAGTTTTTAAATATTAAACATTTTTAAAATAATAACAAAAATAAAATAAATCACTGACACTCAGAATAGCAGATTGGCTCTGATACACCCCTTCTGTGCCAACATTTACCCTTCTCTGAGACCCCCACAGGGCTCTGTGGGGACCCAGCTTTAATGGGGGAGCTCAGGGTGCTGATGCCCTTGCATCCCTCCTCTCTGACACCTCCGTTTCCTTGACACCAGGCATCCTACTGCTGTCTGTGAACTTCCCTCTCTCTGGCTGCTCCTTGTAATCATCCAGTCACTGAATAACTGTTGAGCACACGCCAGGCACTGTTCCCAGCAGAAAGCAGGACACAGTCACTGCCCTAATGGAGCTTATGTTCTAGTGGAGCTGACATGGAGCAAAAACAAATGTGCGTAAACATATAATTTCAGGAGAACTTCATGTTCTGAAAACTAATAATCCAAGTGAAGGGAGGGAGGGGGAGGGGAGGGGAGGGGTGATCTGGGTGGAGGTCAGGGAAGCCCGTGTAGAAAGTGACTTGGGAGCAGCGACCTGGATGAAGGGGAGGGGTCTTAGGCAGAGGGAACAACCAGTGCAAAGGCCCAAGGGCAGAAACACCCTTGTCCCCAGTGTGTGCCTTAGATGGGGGGGGGTTCCATGAGTCCTCTCCGCACTCTCTGTTCCCTCAGGTGATGTCATCCAGGTTCCAGCTGTGTGCCTGTGCCTCCCAGGGGTCCTTCGTTGGCCAGCTGTGCCATCCATAGCCAGCACAGCTAGTGCGGATGCCATGCAGCCCCACCAACAGTCCTAGGAGGTGGGTGCTAACATTGTCCCTTTTTACAGATGAGGAAATAGGCACAGAGAGCTGAAGAAACTCCCCAGAGTCACATGGCTAGGGAATGGAGGAATTGGGATTTGAATCCAAGCTACACTCCTGACCACCTCCACCTGCTAAATACCCTAAACTCACCATCCCTGGCCTGAAGTCATCACCCTCCCTTGCCCCACCCTCTCCTCTCCCCATATCCCTTGCTACTTGGGCCTTCCCTCTGCCTTGCACCCAAGCCCAGAACCTGCCTGTTGAACCCTGACCAAGGGAGCTGCAGTGGGGCTGTGATGGGGGCCTGGGTGACCCCTGGATCAAAGCTAGAGACGAGGAAAGGAGCAGCTAGCCCCCTGCCCCCAGACTGGCCACATCAGTCGCACCTGGAGAACTCTGCTGGGGTGGTTGCCTAGGATTTAGGGTAGGCAGGGATGGGGAAGAGGGAGCTTTCTCCCTGTCACACTCCACCAGGATGCCTAAAATGAGAGGCTGAGAGGGGCCTGGCCTGAGGGCTGAGCTGCCAGGTTTTCTGCATCCAAGTTCTTCCTGGCTCCACATCTCCTGCTGCTTCGGGGAAGTGCCCCCCCCCCCCCACTTGCTGGCTTTCCAGATCCTTGAATAAATAATTCAGGTTTTGAGATCTTGCGGGGAGGGGGGGCCCACCCCCTCCTGAGCTGTGAGGGCGCTATTGGGCTGACGTGAGTGACGTCACCCAGCTCCTTATCCCAGCCCCACAATCACGGGACCTGCCCTGGCAGCAACTTACCTGCCTGGTTACTGTCAGGCCAGACCCTCTACCCTGTCCCCCGCACCCTGGGGCCCACTCACCACTGTGGCCTGCTATCTTCATTCCAGGACCCTACAACCCTCATCACTTAGCTTTCTCACCTCAGTACCTTGGCACTTCTGACAGGGTTATGGTGACCTGAAGTTCTATCACCTGGACACTCCATCTTCCCTGGCCACTCCTCTGCCACCCTGGGATCCCTGAATTCCATCATGCTGCAGTCACCCTGAAAGTGCTATGATTGCCCCGGGGGCTTCCCTCTCTACCGTCCTACGGCCACCATCCCCCAAGATCCTGTCATCATGCTCATACCGTCACTGCCACCCACCTCCCTGTTCCCTCGTGCTCCTGTCACCGTCACCTCAGGGCCCCATCATCTTGGCAACCTCGTCATCCTCACAGGGACGCCCATTCAGCCCCCTCACAAGGTCTTCGTCACCTGAATTTGGTTAGCCTCTCTCTGCCACCCGAGGGTCCCATCACTCCACCGCCTATTCGGGTCCCCTTTCCGCTCCTCCCACCCCATCCCCCTGCAGCCTCCCTGAGACTTCTCCAAGGCTCTCCTACCAGCGCCCCTGAAACCCCCGGCCCGCAGAGGGCGCCGCGTCAAGGACAGCTCGGGCCGACTAGGGAGGGGGCGGGGCCGCGGCCACGGTCGCTTTTTATGAATGGGGGAGCGGGCGGTGCGAGGCCTCATTACTATGCCGCGCTGCGCGCGTTGCGCCCCGGCGTGCCGCGCCCATTGGCCGACCGGGCCGCTGACGTCACCGAACCGGTGGCCGGGGGCGGGGCGGGGTGACTCACGCCGCTTCTCCCGCGGCCGCGGGGGCTTCTAGGGGTCCGCGCACGCCCTGCGCCGCCAGGACCAGAGCAGAGCCTCCCCGCGGCCCGGCCGCGCCCAGTCCTGAGCGGTGAGTAGTGCCCTGCGCGGGCACCAGGCGTCCGGGGGGAGAGCAGGCTGCTGGGGCACTGGGCCGGCAGAAGGCTCCTAGCGGCTGGCTGGGGTCTGAGGTCGAGGCCGAGATTCTGGGTTAGCAGGTGTGGGCCTCTAACTGCTCGGGTGCTGGTCGCTTGGATGACCCCGCGAAGGGTGAGCATTCCTGCAGGGAGCTGGAGGGATGGATGGTCATATGAGGTTGAGCCAGCAGGAGGCGTCTGGGGCAGGGACCCAGGCGTCTGAGCAGCAGGAGGTGTCCGACTTAGGAATCCAGATATCCAGCCAGGAGGTGAAGTAGGGCCCAAGATTCAGGTGTTCGGGCAGAAGGAAGGGTCTTATTCAGGGACCCAGGCTTCCAGCAGGGGATGTCTGTTCCAGAGACCCAGGGGTTCATGCAAAAAGAGGGGTCCAACTGGGGGCAGAAGTCTGGGAAGGTGTGTGTAGGGGGTGCTGAGTTCCCAGGTGTTACCTACCCCAGGAGTGTGGGGTGGTGGCTGTCCAGAGCCTCACGCGCATTCCCTGGGGGCGGAGCCTGGAGCTGGCAGTGCAGAGAATCGTGAGGGGTCTGGGAGCCTCAGAAAGGAGCGTCATCCTCTCTGATGGGAGGGAGCAGAGCTGCTCTCAGTCTCGAGATGTTTTCTTCCCCCAATTTGAGTCTTTTGGGCATGCCCTGGATCCTCTGGGCCCCCATCCATCTATGGTGCTCTTCATTTGGCTCTCCTCTGGTGACACAGGTGGGACAAAGAGGCCTGCAGGTCTCAAGGGATTGGAAAGGAGAGTGAAGAGATCCAGAATAGGGGTCCCCAGGAAAAGAGACCCCTGTTTAGGGGCCTGGGGGCACTGGAGAGGACAACCGTATCCTGGGAACAGCCCTAGGGCATGAATAGGGGGAAAAGTCATTAGGACCCCACCAGGTATCTTGAGGGGCACTGCACCCCCTCCAGACCCCTCCTGCAAGCACTCAGCCCTGCCAGCTTCTCATAGGGCCTTTCTCCTGCAGGTACCATGATGTGGGGTACAGGAAGCCCCCTGGCCTGGCTCTCGGCTGGCCCAGGCAACGTGAACATGAGCAGCATGGACCCAGCTGAGGGGTCCACAGGCCCAGCTCCACCGCTGAGCTCGCCTAGGGCCTGGGACGTGGTGCTGTGCATCTCAGGCACCCTGGTGTCCTGTGAGAATGCTCTGGTGGTGGCCATCATCGTGGGCACTCCTGCCTTCCGTGCCCCGATGTTCCTGCTAGTGGGCAGCTTGGCTGTGGCAGACCTGCTGGCAGGCCTGGGCCTAGTCCTGCACTTTGCTGCTGTCTTCTGCATCGGCTCGGTGGAGATGAAACTGGTGCTGGTTGGCGTGCTGGCAATGGCCTTTACCGCTAGCATTGGCAGTCTACTGGCCATCACTGTTGACCGCTACCTTTCTCTGTACAATGCCCTCACCTACTACTCAGAGACAACAGTGACACGGACCTACGTGATGCTGGCCCTAGTGTGGGGGGTTGCCCTGGGCCTGGGGCTGCTGCCTGTGCTGGCCTGGAACTGCCTGGATGGCCTGACCACATGTGGCGTGGTGTATCCACTCTCCAAGAACCATCTGGTGGTCCTGGCCGTTGCCTTCTTCATGGTGTTTGGCATCATGTTGCAGCTCTATGCCCAGATCTGCCGCATCGTCTGCCGCCATGCCCAGCAGATTGCCCTCCAGCGGCACCTGCTGCCTGCCTCCCACTATGTGGCCACCCGCAAGGGCATCGCCACACTGGCTGTGGTGCTTGGCGCCTTTGCCGCCTGCTGGTTGCCCTTCACTGTCTACTGCCTGCTGGGTGATGCCCACTCCCCGTCCCTCTACACCTATCTCACCCTGCTGCCTGCCACCTACAACTCCATGATCAACCCCATCATCTACGCCTTCCGCAACCAGGACGTGCAGAAGGTGCTGTGGGCCATCTGCTGCTGCTGTTCCTCTTCCAAGATCCCTTTCCGATCCCGCTCCCCCAGTGATGTCTAGTGACATCCTGGTGACCCTTCAGCCCTGATCACTACAGAATTCCAGAATGTTAGGTTGTCCAGGGCTTTGTTCCAAACCCCGAGCTCCACACCCCCAAGACCCAGCTGGTTCTGGAGTTCTAGGAGATTGGGTGTTTCAAGATTCTGTTCAGATCCCTGTGGGGAGCCAGCTGGCTCCAAGGTTCTAGAATGTTCAGATGGTCAGGGTTCCACTCAGAAATTTCCCATGGCCCAGCTGGCTCACAGTTCCAGAATGCTGGGAGTTTTACAGTGCCATTCCAAGTTCCTGACCTTCCCCCTCCCCAAAACTTGACCTTGACCATTGTCACTTTACTTTTGAATTTCTGGACTAAAGAGTCAGAAAGATTTAGTCACATAGTTGCCTAGATAAGAGAAAGAAAGATTTATCTCTATATATGTGCACATACAAAGAGAGTATCTATTTATGATTTATTTATTTATTTGAATTTATTTATGGGTGGTTAGGGGAAAAATGAGATCACACCTTGAAATCCAGGCCATACCAGGGTACCCCCAGTCCCCACACCCCCATTTCTGACCTCAGTTCCTAGGGGGTAAAGGGAGAAAGAGAAACCACGTATTTTGTTATTATTTTTGCTTATTTTTTATCGAAGAGATCATAGAAACCAGAGCCTTCTCCCCAGGCCCGCCCCCCTCGGGTTTGCAGGGAGAACACACCAGCCTCTGGTTTTTTATTTTTTTAAGAAGCCATCACCTGAGCAACCGAGAATTCCTCTGCGCTGGGGGCCGCCTGCCCTCTGGTGGCCATTTGGGGGAAACTGCAGCCCGGCCAGGCAGCCGGGACCAGAAAGCGCAACCCCAACTCCACTCCAGCCTGGCCTCCAGCGCCACAGCCAGGGCCTGGGGGCCAGGCCTCACCCTCTGGTGCCCTAGAGGAGGCGGGGCACGAGCCAACACCCCACCCCTCTGCCAACCGGGGTATGGCTCCCAGTGCTTCCCCCATTTCTGTCCCCAACCCAATAAAAAATGATTTTGTGATAAGTATGTTTCCATAGTGTGTGTGGAGGGTGCGGAGGGGGGTCTGATGGAATGAGAGGGTCAGGCAAGACCTGGGGGGCCTGTTGGGGGATCTGGGGGGCTGGAGACCCAGAGTGGAGTGTGGCAGGCAGGTAATCCTCCCGGGATGTCAGTGCCCCTCTGCTCAGACTTGGGCACTGCCCAAGGGCAGGGACCTCACCTTGCCTTGGGCAAGGACCTCACCTCCCCCTGGGGACAGGGACCAGGCTGCTGGGCCCAGCCTGGGTTGAGGATGCCTACCTCCTGCCCATATTAGCCAATTTGGGGCTTTGGCATGGTGAATATGCTCAAAGCATGTTAGTTTCCTTACAATAATAGCGCTTTCTAATAGTGGGTGCTTACTGGGTGCCAGGCGCGCAGTAGGCCAGGCTGGGCTAAGTGTACTATGTATGCTCCTTCACTTGCGCCTAACAAGCATCCCATGGCGCTGGCAGTATGTTCTCCATTTTACAGATAAGGAAACTGAGGCTGAGGGAGGTCAGTGACTGGCCCAACTGGGAACATCTGTTTCCAGAATCTGTGCTCTGTCTACTGGGCAATGGCCTCTCATTTCCTTCCTTCCTTAGCCTGATGCTTAGGACATTCTGGGCCCTGATTTATGTTGGGGTTCATTGCTAGGGCCAGTGGCCCACATTTGGGAGGTAGTCAGATAGGGTCTGGTTATTCTCGAGCTGGAAGAGTTTCTTTTCCATGTGAAGGTAAGTGACTACAAGTGTGTGCAGGTGGGGACACATGTATGTGTGCAGGGCACCAAGTCTCAGTGTTTCAGAAGAGGAGGTGAACCCTGGAAAGCGGTGTTTCAGGCCAGGGCAGGAGCAGGTCTGGGGTGTGGCTGAAGAGGAAGCTCTGATTAGCCAAGCCTCCTCCCAGGCCTTACAGGTGGGCAAAGCCTGGAGATTGGGCCCTCAGAGCATTTCTGGGCCACCCCTCCATCATACAGATGGAGACACTGAGGCTTAAAGAGGAACAGCCATTTGCTCAAACTCGCACAGCTGAGCCAGGCTAGGACACAGGTCTTTCTCCATTTCCCTGGCCAGAGTCCTTTTGCCTGGTGTTCAAGACCCTCCCCAAAAGTCCAAGGGGGGTGGACAAGCCAACAGGCCCAGGTGTGAAGTGGGGCGGTCACACCAGGTCAGGCTGAGCCTTATCCTCTCCTCTCCTCTCCACTGTCCTGAAAAGTCCCTGGAAAAGACCCACCACTCACCAAGCACCTCCCCTACACCAGCTTTGAGCCAAATGTTTTGCGCCATCATGGTGGCTCCATGAGATGGGTGACGCTGTCCCCATTTTACAAGAGAGGAAGTTGAGGGTTTGAGAGTAGTGGGCCTTCATTCATTCACCGTTGTCCTTGTGGACAGCTTGCATTCTAGCTGGGGGAATAGTAATGAACAGAAAAATTTTTGCAAAACTATAATGTTAGATAGCGATAGGTCCTTAGAGAAAAATAAAGTAGGGGAAGGACAGAGAGTATGTAATTTTTAAATGAAGGTGCCCAAGAAAGACCTCCCTGAAAGATGACATTGGATTTGCCCAAAGTCACACAGTAAGAAGTTGAGCTGGGATTTGAACCCAGGTCCATCTGACTCCAAATCTGTTTCTTTCCTGGTTCAGGGAGTGGGTTTCAGGAATAGCCCAGAAAAATCAAGCAAGGAAACTGGGGCAGGAGGGCCTGTCCCCAGGCTGGGGGATAAGGGGGTCTCCAGGTTATACCCAGACCTTTGGAGGCGTGATGTAGGGAAGGTCTTCTTGCTGCCTCTCCCATGCTCCTGAGGAGCCACCACTGAGGTCCAGGAAAGGGGCCAGGTGCCCATCCCACACCAGTGGGGCTCTGCCCCGTGCTCCCCCAGCCCAGCTTCCGGCTCCAGGGCCCAAGCAGGGACCTACCGCTTGCCATCCCATGTTTGGGAGTGCTTGGGTTGGGCCCCAACACTGACGGCTTCCTGTCTATCTGGGGGTGGATCTGAGGCTTTCTGGGAGCCTGCCTCTGGGGTCTCTGCCTTGGGTCCTGGGCCCACCCTGAGAGGTGTCTGAATCCCTTACTTGGGTGGGAGCCTGTGTACGTGTTGGGGCTGGTTGGGTTTTCCCTCCCCCCAGGATTCTGTAGACACAGCTCAGGGGCTCCCTGTACCGTGCTGCGGGAGGCCTCCCTGGCTGAGCCCTCTTGTGGCTGAGAAGAGGGGACTCATGCGGGACACCTCCCCCACAGTTCCCCAGTGAACACTTGCAGAGAAGTCCTGCCTTCCTCCACAGCGGGGGGCCATGCAGGGCTGTGTCCCAGCTGCAGGCTCCTCTCTTGCTTTCTCCTCAGAACTCGGGGCTCCTGAGCACAACGCTGGGACTGGGAACTCCTGAGAGCTGGCTCTGTCTCCTCCCTTAGGCAGAGGCTCTGAGAGCAGGTCGCGTCTTTTGCCTCCGGCTGAGGGCACATGAGAGCAGGACGGTCCTCCCCCCTCAGACCGAAGCCTCCTATGTCTCTTCCAGCCTCAGACTCAGACACCTCTGGTGCTCAGCCCAGGGCTGCTCAGCACACACGTGTGTGCCTGTGCGTGTGTGCGCGAGTGTGCTCGTGTGTGTGTGTGCACGCACGCGCGCATCTGGGGACAGTAGCTGAGCCTCCCAGGCTCCCTGCCTCTGCTTTCCAAGCCCGGTACCTGGTTGCCAGCTACAGGGCGCGGGAGGGTGGGCTGGGCAGGCAGGGCTGGGGCCCAGAGCCCCACCTTCCTGCCGGGGGAGGGCCTGGGACGCGGTGGGGCCCTCTGTCCTCCCCTCTGCCTTGGCGCTGTGTGGCGAGGGGGAGCAGCCCTGAGTGCTGAGCCCCCGCCAGGGCCATGTTGGCCTCTCCTTGCAATAAGTGAGGAGACAGCAGCTATTAATATAAGATGAGTTCACGGGCTCACGGCTTCCGCAGGCTGGAAAACAGGCTCCCGGGGCTGGGGGCTATGGCAAGGCTCGGCTGTCAGATTCCCTCCTGGAGTCTGGAAACCGCCAGCCCCGCATCCCCCTAGCTCCTTCCGTGCAGAGACCTGCATGCATGCAGACACATGCAGGCACGTATGTCCAGGCCCCTGGCTGTTCAGAGAACACACACACACACACACACACACACACGCAGACACATGCAGACATGCATGTATACCCAGACATCTGCACACTAATGTACACACACTTGTGCACACAAATACATAATTGCACACGTGCACACAGACTATGTCAGCTTTATGTGCATGTTTGCATGCTGGAGCATACACGCCCTCGCACACATGTATGTATACACAGACACAGACTTATCCTATATACACATATATGCACACAGGTCTAGGCATGCTTGCAAACCCAAAGCCATTTGCACATCCACATATATACGGACACAACTGCATGTGTGCATACAGTGTCATAGCCATGTATGTACACATTGCATGCAGAACGACACTCAAGGACTTGAATGCATGTGCACACCCTTTCACGCACAGCGTACACACTCGCACATGCTCCCAGCTGCTGTCTGTGCACAGCAATCATGAATTCATGGGCTGACCCTCGGTTCCAGCACTAACCGGCTGGCTCAGCCCTCCCTCCTCCCACTTCACGATAGGCAGCTCATGCTCCTGCCAACCCCAATGCCTGCCTTCAGCTTTCCGCCCCCCGGGGGTCCCCAGATCCCTGATTAACCCCCTCACTAATTGGCCACCAGCCCCTTGACTTTGCTGCAGGCCTTCTCAGGAGCTGGGAGCGAGAGCTGCAAATTGGCCAAGCAGGATGGGTCTGGGGAATAGCGTGCACATGAGGGGGAGGTTGGGGGTGCTGCAAGCCCTGGCAGTGTCTGGCTGGAGCCAGGCAGGGCACCCCCATACCAGGGCTGGGTGCAACAGTGGCGACACACTCTTTTGGGAGGACACTCCTATGATTCACGGGTACACAGTCACATGAAGCCATCCCTGCATGCGCATTTACACACACTCACCAATGGTGTGTGTAGACATGTTCTACCCCACTCTGTACAGCAATGCATGTGAACATTCACACATACCTAAATATACTCATGAACACACCAAGGATGATGCAAGCAAAATTTTACATGTACCTAAAGTTACCTGCCACATATGCAGACACTATATATGCACATACACACACACACAAATATGCCTCAACTAAACACAAAAATGCAGTTATATGTATATGGATTTGCAAACACACAGACTTACATGTTATACATACCTATGAATGTCCTAAGTGTACATGTAGGCATGCACCAACATACATCCACATGTGACTGTACACACATGGAGTCCTGACATGCATGCATGTGTGTATATTCCTTGATGAACAAGCAACCAAGTGGCCACAGGCTGGGAAGAACCCTCTTTCCTTACATAAAAGGAAGCTTGAGGTTTGTTCAGTCTACTGGTGGGGTAGGGAGCAGTGGAACCCACCCAAGTTCCAAGTTGCCTTTTCCAGCCTCCATGCTAAACGCCTAAGCCTCGGACCACCTCTAGTTTCCCCCGCAAGCCTTCAGGCAGCCACACAGACCCTGTCAGGGCTTCCAGACAAAAGGGTAGAGCCTCTGGCTTTTAGCTTTGCAGTTCCAGTCCTCTTGGCTAGGGCCCAAGCCCACAGGTGCTCTGCTCTCTTCTAGGCAGACAGAGGCACTGAAAACTAGACGGTCTCTATTTCTATGTCTGCTGCCAGCCTGCTGTGTGATTTTGGGCAAGGTGCTATGCCTCTCTGTGCCTTGTTTCCTCATCTGTAAAATAGGAATAAAAGGTTTTGTGTTGGCAATCCTTCCAAGACTGTCCTGAGGAGTACATAGGTTCATGATTATGATTCACACTTTACTCAGGCGCATGTGTCTGAGAGCAGTGTCAGTGCCCAAGATGGTCAGATGCCAGAGTGGAGGGGCTGGATACAGCATCACGGGCAACTCTTTGTTGAATGGGCAAGGAGGCTGAGGCCCAGAGAGGCAGCACAAAGGTGGGAGCTAGAAGACCCAATCTCTGTCTTCTCAGCCAGGAGTCTGCTCGTCTTTCATGTTGTATGCAGAGGGTGAGCTCACGTGTGCACTGTGGACATATGTGCGCAGTTCCCTGGGCAAGCACAGGGAGGGTGTCTACGCAGGACCCTTTGCCCCAAATATTACCTGCCTTTCTGTCACCAAGGGACAATTCTACCATGAAAGATTCCTTTGCATGTTAAAGGCTTTTTTAAGACCTCAATCTTCAAGAGTGCCCCCTAGGCACCCACACCTCCTGAGGCTGAGGCGCAGTGGCGGAGGGGGGGGGGGGCCGGGGGGGCGGGGCACCTGAAACTGCTCCCAGTTTTGTGATCCAGGAGGGGACTAGCTGACAATCACCCCAGAGCAGAACTTCCAGGAAATGGTGCCAGGTTGCCCTGGCCACTGGGCAGCCAGGAGGGGGCAGTGAGGAATTGGCAGAGGCAGTGAGTAGGGAGAGTGGTTCCTGAGGACGTCCTATGAGATGTGCCTGGGATTGTGTGGGTTCCTGCAATGGTATGCTGACTTGCGTCCTTGTGCAAACAAGGGCATGGGTCTGTGCACAATGTGTGCATGTGTCCCTGGGCCTGGGTTCTCATGTGTGCCCACTTACACGTGTCTCCTTGAATGTGTATGTGTCTGAGTGCACACAAATGTACGTAAATGTGTGTCTGTGTGAAGCTCCCACCCGCACCCTGGCAACCCACTTTGTTCCCGGGCAGCTGTGCAGGGTACTTCCTGCTTTAAGGGTCTATCTAGGGCAGCTGGGTCCTCAGTCGTGCTTGCTTGATTTCAAAGCAAAGCAAAAATAACCATAGCCTGTTATTGCACCTGTAAAACTGGACACCAGGGGGAGGGGGAGATAAGAATCGAAACCTTTAACATGCTCCCTACAACTCTAAAGACCGTGATTCTAGATGGAGAAATTCTTAAGCCGTTTAAATTGTGCGGTGGACAGAGAATGGGCTCTGGCTCGAGCCCTGCGTTTGAGCCATGGCTGTTTCTGGCCAGCTATGTGATCTCAGGCAACTCCCTTCACCTCTGTGAACCTGTTTTTCTCGTATGTAAAATAGGGGACCCCAGCTTCTCAAGATTGGAATAAAATACATGCAGTCGTTGGCAGGTAGTGGGCGCTCCATAAATGCTCATTCCTCTCAGATCAGCCCAAAGAGGTGACGAGCCGCGCACAGGGTCACAGGTCCCGAGTGGTGAGCCAGTATTCAAGCTCAGGCCTCTTGCTTCCCAGAACCACATTCCTTCCCTCAATTCCCTAGCAAGGGCGGCTCCCGACACCACCATTTTGTCTTCTGCCAGGGCGGGTGTCTGGCTGCCTGTCAGTCAGGCCTCGGGAAGCCAAGTGCTGACTAAACACAGGCCTGAGCAGGCGGGTGGGGGGGAGGGCTCCGCAGGGGCAGCCGCTCCGCAGCCCCCTCCCCTGCACCCCCACCTCCAGCGATGAGCTCAGAGCGGCTGGCGCAGCAGTTGCTGACAATTCAAAACTTCTGCCCCCTCTCCTGGGACGCCAGTGGGTGACTCTCTTTCTGAACAGCAGGCGTGACCCGCAGAGTCACCAACCCTGCTCCCGCCCCTCTCCCTGGGGCCACCCCACTGCGTCTGCTGGGCCCGGAACCGGGTGTCTGCTCATAAATTACCCCCAGGGACAGTTACCCGCAGCAGCTGTGCTCGGAACAACCGTTGCTTCCTGGGTAGGTCATTTTTTTGGGTCAAAATATAAACCCAGCCCCCTCGCTTTCCCCAGGCAGGAGAGGGGGCGTGCAGCAGCCTAAACCTTTTATCGGATTCCATTGTAAATCGTTCTATTTAAGGTAAGTTGCTCGGGTCTGAGAGGCAGACAAGATGCCGGCCAGATGTTGGGCGGCAGCATCAGCATTCAGCCCGTGCTCCTCTCCTGCCTGACACGAGGAGTTGCCAGCAGCTCCCTCCAGCAGCTCCAGCACACCCTTCCCCACGGTGGCGGTGACTGGGTCTGTGGGTCTCCCAGCTTGGGTCTCCACCTAAGCCAGAATGGTCTGCAGCCTTCTCCCGTCGCCTGCACACGGGCACCAGCCACACCCAAAGCCTTCCACCCTCTGGCCCACCCACACTGGAGCCCCCTCCCGAGCTCTGGTCACCACCTGTGGCTGTCAGTGTTGCCCCTTCTAATCTCTTCTCCCATGACAGAAACAACACACACACCTGAGGTGACCGAGTGGCTACAGAGACTTTATCAAATTATTTAAAACGTTGGCATTTGAGTATTCATGTGTATACATAAAACAGTTACATGGAAACATCACGTCACGGGGGTACAAACGTTACACACAAGAGCCTGGCAGGTGAGCAAATGAGGCCAGGCTTGGAGCCACAGGGCTTTAAAAAACTGGATGTCCTCTAAAGGTCTGAGAAAAGGGCAGAAGAGGAAAGGTCAGTTTGGGGGTTTGGCTAACCCCACCACCCAGATCTCTTCAGCAACAGCCCGTTCCCACCCTCAGGGGAAAGGGCCTGTTCTCAGACTGTATCCCCACTACATACACACCCACTCCCTAAAATCTTGATGTGGCAAACACACCCAAGAACCCACTGGAATACGTCCTTATAAATATATTTATATTAGAGAAGACAAGGCACTTTGGGAACATTACGGCTTACTCTCCTACATGTACATCATTCTAGACAGAATGTAAAAATTGGTTAGTTTCTCAAGTGAATTAACTGAATAAAGTTAATACAATAACAAAAATTGTTCCCTAGCCCTCACTGAGGCACTATGAAAGTGAATGTGGCAGGAGGCACAGAATGAGGCACATCTCTGAGCAACACCTGGTCCCAGGTTGGCTGGGCCCCCGCAGAACTCAAAGCCTGACGCCCCCCAGGAAGCCTGACATCTTTCATGAGCAGAGCCCCCTGGTCTTGGAGCACTGCCTTCCTCCCCAGGCCCTGAGGTCAGGTGAGGGCTGCAGCGGGAGGCAGTCCTAGAGCAGAGCTGGGACACGGTGGGAATGCTTAAGCAGGGTCACCAAAGCCACAGAGACCTCAATCTGTCCAAGCTGGCGCTGCAGAGTCGGAGGATCGGCGCCACGGGAAGAGATTTCACATTAACCCTGACAATACCGCCCTGGCTCTGTGGTGACATTGGCCAGGGTCATTTCTGAGGGCGCTCTAGCTTGCACTGGAGGAGCTAGAGCTTGGGCAAGCTGCTCTGAGTCTCCAAGGGCTCGCTGATCCTCCCCCCAACCTCCCCCCCCTTTTGGAATGTACCCATCTCACAACCAAGGCAAAGCCACAAGTCACTTCTGACACTGCCGATTGGAAGCTGGGCCCCTGGGCCACAGGAATGGGGGCAGGTCCCCTGGGCTGGGCAAACCAGGGAGGAGGCTCCTTGGTTTCAGCGCTTCTTAAGAGTCCTTACGGGCCATTGTTCCAATACTCTTACCAGCCTCAGCCCAGTTTAAATAATCACTAAACTTTGCATTCTACAATTACAGGATTCCAGAACACATGATTACCTGCACTGGGTCCTTTATCATCTTAAAGGGCTCTAGGTTTAAGGAAGCAATTTTTTTTTTTGGTGCACATATGCATAAGTAGAGCCCAGAGGGCCTCTCGGCTGACTGGGTCCCCAGCCCCCCGAGCTGAGGAGGTTTCGCAAGGCCGGCTGCTACAAAGCGCCGAGCTTGGCTGCATAGATTTTAATGAGAGCGTCAGGCAGAGCTGTGCTGTTGCTCTCCGGGACTTGCAGATCATTACCAAACCAGCTGTAGGATGAGAACACAGCACATCGAAACCCTAGGAGGTCACTGAGCTAATGATCTAATCCTACCTTCTGCAGGCAGTGCCCCTCCCCACCTCCTCCTGCCCCCAGCCCTTTCCATGGTGGACTTTGTCCATTCCAGAAGCCAGGCCAATACCGCCCCCTTCAAGGTCAGAGCAGAATGAGAGTGAGTGGCTCTGGCTCCCCCTTTTCCGGAAAGGAGGAGGATGGGGGTAATTTAGTCAAAGCCATTAGGCCCAAACCCTGGCCTGGCCAGGCCCCAGGACTCCTATTTGGGAGAACCACTGCCCTCTGCCTGCCTCTGTAGCCACCGCTGGGCTGCAGCCCAGGCACCTTCAACGGCCATTTTAGGGTTGAAAGGGATGAAGCACCCACACTCCTACAGCTTCCAAAGTGTGGGGTGGGAGACAAGGCGGGGGTCCCACACAGCTTGGTGTCTTGGTGTGGAGCTAGGTGCCAAGTCCTGTGCCAAAGACACCTGATCTTTGGAGAGAGGGGAGAGGGCACGCTTGGGAGCTGCCACAGCAGGAAGGCATGCTGGAACCTACAGGCGCAGTCCCCATGTCCTGAGATCCAGGGAAGAAGGCAGAGGGAAGCATTCAGCAAGGGCACAGAGGCAGTGCCCGTGATTACACACATTCTCCTCAAGCCGGAGGGGTTTATGAGGGCTTTGGCAATTACTACAACCATTTGCTGTGCTGGGTAGAGACAGATCCTGTTTCTCTTTGTTTCAGGGCTCTGAAAGCCAGAGAAGCCAGGAGAAGCCTATTTCAGCATAAGAGGCTACACAATAGTTAGGGCAGAAGAGAAGAAACCTCACTGTTGGCCAGAGCTGACCAGTTTTTTCCTGAATAATAGCACCTGTGTATTCACTCTGGAAAAAGGGGGGAGGGACAGAAGGAACATCAGCATGTGCAGCGCAGGGTGTGGGGGAAGCTGGAAACAGGACCCAGAGTCCCTCTGCCTTTCAGCCTGCTTCACGGCTGCCAGGCCCCCCCAGGCAGGTACCTGCACGGCTGCCAGCCTGAGGGACTGAAGTTTCCACAGTTGGCAGAACCTATGCTTAAATTGGGGAAATAAAAGGGGGAGGAGTTGCAGAGGAATTGAAAACAGCACCTGTCAAAGCTACCTACCCCCCTTCCTTCTCTCACTACTTATGGTCTCCCAGAAGGGCAGCTCCCAAGGCCATGTGGTTGGCTGGTGATAGGGAAGGGGCAACAAAGAATTCTGAGAGAGGGGAGGAGGGTCTGAGCAGCACTGACAGGGCTGGCACAGGCCCAAGTCCTCCTACCGGGGCCCCCACCTATGGTGAAGTCTGGAGAAGCACAGAGCCAAAAAAGCTCTGCCCAGACCCCAGCAGGTGCCCATTATTTGGTCCCAGAAAGCCCAGGTGACTTGGAATCAGGAACTCTGGGCTCTAGCTCTGTCACTACCCAACTGTTTGACCTCGAGCAAGTCATATCCCATCTCTAGGTCTCGGCATCCTTAAGAGGGAAGGACCCAAGGAGTGCCACCATCCCTGTAGTCCTGCATTCCAAGTCTCTAGGCTTTGCTCCTGACAGCCAGCAGAGGCCCTGGGCCCTGTGCGTCAGGGGTAGTTTGGTCATGGATATTGGAGGTTAAAACGGCTGTGCTGCCTGAAGGCACCTAGGGGTGAGGGAGGGCTATTTCAGGGACACCTGAACACCATACTCACTATAAGAGAGCCTGAGAGGGAAGCAGCAAGCTCAGCCTTCAGAAAGGCAGCATTTCTGCGCAGAGGGGGTGAGACACCCTTTAGAGACTTTTTGCCTCCTGGAATACAGGGCATCCTAGGCACAGAGATCACTTAGCACAAGGCAGCCCCAAACTGCTGATTAGGCCCTCCGACCTGCTCTGCCTTCTGCTGTGTCCATGCAGGCCAATCTTGCTGCTTTAGGACCAGGAAATGGCTGGCATTATTTGAAGTGGCTGAGGGCAGGGATTTTGGAAGGATACCACCGCTGAATATGGCTCCTAGGGGAAGGTACCATCTCCAAGTGAAACTCAATCAAAGGGATCTGCTTTGGGGTTTTTCCTTCCTTTCAATACACAATAGTCACTTGAAGGGAAGAGGGAACATCCCGGCTACTGAAGCTCTGGAGCCCCACAGGGCCTGACAATGGGAAGAGGAAATACATGTTGATTTGGAGGAAGCACTTGGATGTATCTTTGGTTGCTTCAGGGAAGGCTTTGGCCCCTTGAAATTCTTTTTTTCCCTCCCCTTTTTCCCCCATGGGACTGTTGGAGTAGGCATCAAAGAAGGCAAGTAGAAAGGAAAGAAAAAGAAGGTGGGCAGCAGCAGAAAGAGTTAATCCGACCAGTCGTCCTCATCAAACTCAGAGGAGTCATCTTCTGAGTCGCTGTACTCAACAGCAATGCGGCGTGACAAGATGGTGGCCACATCATTGCCCACGACATCCCGCTTCTCTTGCTCCTGCTGTTCCTCAACCCTGCGCAGCTGAAAGCCTGGTGGCAGAGGGAGAGAAGGGTGAGGAAGGTGTGTCCTTAGCCTCAGAATCCATCCAGGACTGGGGAAGGGGGAGTGGCCACCGGTGGGGGGTATACTGGAAAGGACAGAGAAAAAGAAGGATCCTCTGGAAGCAAAGAGGGAAAAGTTTGTCAGGAGAAGCAGTAAAGAGGGAGTTTTATGAAACTGGTGGCCCTGGTGCTACAGGTGTGCCTGAAAGGAAGCCTGCTGTCCTCCCCGGCTTACGCACTCTCAGGCTGGTGAGGACCGTACTTTGAGTGGGGAGCGGCCACCACACCCCATGTAGCAGGTCCTCAGTCTGCCCAAGTCCATTGATTCTAACGGGACTCAGCTGCCCTTGATTTTCTCCTCTAAACTACAAGTTCCTTGAGGATTACAATAACAAACCACTAGAACCCTTTGGGCTCAGACCTGGCCCGAGAGAAAGAGAATAAATGCTCTAGGAGGATGAGATGATGACGGGGGAGGGGGAGAGAAAGAAAAGGAAGGAGAGAAAGAGGGAAGGGGAGAAAAGGAAAGCGGAGAAAAAAGGGGAGAAAGAAGGCAGAGAGAGGGAGGATGTGAATGGCAGAGCACTAGAGGAGGTCAGGGGGTGGCTGAGTCCAGCTGAACAAGGACCTGCTGGGACAGTGATTCTTGTTTTTTTGAGGCACAAACCCTTTTGAGAACCTGATAAAAAAATACAAATCCTTCCCCAAGAAAAAATGCATGCAAACATACCTAAAGCATACATTTCCAAGGAGTTCAAAGGTTCAGGTTAAGAATCCTTTACTTTAAACCAAGGTGGAAAGAAGTCTAAATCTCCATATCTTTAGGGTGAAGTATTTTTTCAGGCTGCACTGAGGCCTGAGGTCCCACTCTCTCCTCACCCAATGAAAGCCATTCCCTGGCAGGGCACAGAGTCCCTCTCAACCATCCCCCTAATCAGTTAGACCAACTTCAGAAAGACAAGGCTCCATGGTCCCAGACCCACCACTGGGACTTACCTTGACGGATGGCTGAAAGCAGGTCACTGCGGGCATCGCTCACAGCAGGCAAGGAGGACTTAGGCTTGGTGGCATCAGAAAGTGGTGGTGGTATGGCGGGCTGGCCATCCATACCACTGAAAGGGGGAGGAGGAGGCCCTGGGGGAGGGGGAGGAGGGGGAGGGGGAGGGGCTCCTCCTGCTGGTTGGGACAAGGGAGGTGGTGGAAGAGTTGGGTAGTCAGCTGCTGGTGGGGGGGGAGGAGGGGGAGGGGCAGCAAAATCAGGGTGAGGTGGAAATGATGGGGGTGAAGGTGGTGGAGGGGTCCCTGGAGACCCAAATCCTACAGGTGGTGGTGGAGGCGGAACACCTATCATTGGAGGCGGAGGTGGCGGGGCAGGTGGTGGAGCGAATCCAGGTTTGGGGCCTGGCGGAGAGCCCAGAGGAGGTGCTGGCGGGGGGTGACTTGGGCTGACCACACTGGATCTCTTGGGTCCAGCCAAGCCAGATCCTCTTTGGTTGTCTGCCGGGTAGCTAAAAGGCCAAAGACAGAAGACCCACCATCACTCTCAGGATGCGAACACTCACCTATAATTAGGCTTATCTGTAAGCCTAGGTTCATCTTGGTTGACTACACCATTTTACTTTGGCTCAAACACAAAGACCTGGGTATAATCAGAACAGACCAATAATGAAACAGGCAGCCCTTTAAGGTAATGAGTTCCCCACCAGCAGGGAGTATAATCAGAAATTGAGGAAAACTACCTGAAAAGAAGAGGTCCTAGGATTCCTCTATCATGTAAGAGCTCGCTGAGAAATCCCTTAGGTCCCCCTCCAAACTTTCAGCTACCCAGGGGAAGGCACCCTCCTGGACCCTCCTCTAAGAGGAATGGGCCATGGACAGTTGTCAGTTCAATCCTGGAGCCCGGGCTAAGAATGCAGGCAAGAAAGAATTGGAATAAAAATTCAAACTCCACCCACCCACTGTGCTGTTTCTCAGGCTATTAACATTCACCAGGTCTGGTGAGGACAGGAAACCCAAGCCAACCTGACCAGACCTGAGTGGGATACAGATGTAGGTGAATGCATCTTCAGTGCTCATGTGGAGAAAACTTGAGAGAGAACGGGTATAAATCCGAGGGTCTGCAGGGATGGGAAGTGAATGTGCCACCAGACTCCTGCCCCAGGTTTGAAAGAGGATTAAGGCTACACCTCTCCTGGGAGCAGATTTGCTTGGCTGCAGCTGCAAGGTCTCAGGCCATGTGTGAGGCTGAAGGTTTTCTTTTCCGCCTTTGTATCTGTCTTGCACTAATAGCTACTCCTTAGGAAGGCATCCATCTTGGAATTTTCCACAGACCTTCAAGCCTTAGCTGCATCTGACAGGGCAACAAGGAAGTGACTGGGGGAGGCGGAAAGAGATTTGGGATTAGTGGTTTCAAGAGCCAAGAAGAATGAGGGGAGAGAGAGAGGAAAACATTGCTTTAGGTCTCCATCTGAGGCATCCTCAGCATATTTAGTCTCTAATTAAACAGTGTCCATGAAGAAAGTTCACCTATCAAAGCTCCCATTTGTCAGGCATCAGAAAGGACAAAAGTAACTGTGAGAAGACAGTGCAATCTGAACAATCCCCGGACCTCTTTTCAGCCATTACCGGCTAACTTGTCCTCCGTACAAATCTGCTAGGGATACTGACAGATATCAAAATGGACAGATGTGAAGTTTCATCCCCCTTTCCCTTTGTTTCATTCTGGAAATTCTATACAGCAGTGAAATGAACCAGTAGCAACAAGAGAGGAAGGTGACTCTGCTAGGTTCCTAGATAACCGGGCAAGGTATCTGCTAATTATATCATGGACAGCAGATTGTACCACTTCATTTAGTGCTGAGTTAAAGCTAAGTGAAAACACATGAGAGAAGTTGGTGACTTCTACCTGTTCAGGTTTAGGCAGAATAGCAAGTAGTTGAGAGTACAAGCCTGGAGTCCAAATGACCAATCATGTCTCTGCCTCTTACTGGCTGCGTGACCTTAGGTAAGTTCACTGACCCCTCTGTACCTCACGGTTCACTCATCCATAACACAGAGATAATAACAGAGGACTCCTCTGGGGATTAAGTAACACACAGTGTGGCTGGGCGCGGTGGCTCAAGCCTGTAATCCTAGCTCTCTGGGAGGCCGAGGTGGGCGGATCATTTGAGCTCAGGACTTCGAGACCAGCCTGAGCAAGAGCGAGACCCCATCTCTACTATAAATAGAAAGAAATTAATTGGCCAACTAATACATAGAAAAAAATTAGCCGGGCATGGTGGCGCATGCCTGTAGTCCCAGCTACTTGGGAGGCTGAGGCAGCAGGATTGCTTGAGCCCAGGAGTTTGAGGTTGCTGTGAGCTAGGCTGACGCCACGGCACTCACTCTAGCCTGGGCAATAAAGTGAGACTCTGTCTCAAAAAAAAAAAAAAAAAAAAGTAACACACAGTGTTTAGCATAATGCCTTGCAAACACTTGGTAAATATTAATTATTTCCATCATGTAGACAGACTTGCCTGAAGTTATTTTTGTGGTCCTGATTAAGATTTTGAATTTTTATATTGTTCTTGAGTATATAATCACCAAGAGTGGATGGAAGAGGTACCACCATTTACCTGAATTCCGCTGGTGGGGGAGGCAAGTTGTCCTCAGAGAAGGCAGGAGAAGGTGAGGAAGCGGAGTCTGACTGCGGCGGTGGTGGATATCTGCCTGCATCCACGTTTTCCACAGAGCCGATGCTGCCGTTCTGGTACACCAAGGCGGGCGGATACCTGACAACAAACCCAATGCCAAAAGCCATCGTTTCAAAAGCCTGAGTGGTAATCTCTTTCCTCCTTAAAAACTACCATAAAGAATATAAAAACTATTAGGGAGAAATAAAATAAGTAAATTCCCCAAATACTTTCTGTTATACTGAAATTTTATTTTAGGATTAAATATTCTATTGTGAAATATATAGATATTCCTCCTGAATTGTTTACAGTAATGAGATTCAACCTAGATTATTAAAACCATACTGTTTCTTTCCCAGTGTTGGTCTTGTCAAACCCAGCAGTTAAATACTATCCTGAATATTAGGTGCAGCTATATCTGAATCCCGAAGTCTGTCCTGTGGCAAAGGGTGAAGCCAAGCCCCACAGGCTAGTAAGCTGCAAACACGTGACTGGCACACAGCCTGATTTTGAGGTCAGCAAGCCTCTGGAGTGCTCAAAGGCCAAGGAGGCGTTTGATTGCAAAAGCAAGCCAAGGATGAATGCGAGTTGCTGTGTGGTGGTAAACGTGGCCTCTCTGCCAGGTCTCTTACCAAACAAAATGAGCTGCAATTAAAGTAGGGTGCTAGGGGTTACCTCATGGAAACCTGTCCCTCAGAGCATGGGGCCTTGGATGAATTTGTTCTGGGTGAACAATAACACAACTTAAAACAAGAACAAATATACCAAGCAACAAGCACAAGTACACCAAGCATCAGCTAGCAAAATTTGGACGGTTCTGCTCCACTTCCCCCTTCTTTCCATCATTGTTGGGTTCTAAATAACTCACCTAAAACACACCCCAGGGAGAACAGAGTTGGAGGGAACTAACTGAATCAAAAGATGCTCTGATATGGAAAACCCCAAGGCCCAGAACCCTGTAGGCTTGGCACATGTCTTTACAGGCTCACCAACAAACATGTCCAGATAGACCAGCCATGCAGCTGAGCAAACCTCTTGGACAACATAAAAATGGGAGGCAAATCCTCATCTTCACTATCCCCACTCCACAAAAAAGGACACACATGATAGTTGGCATTCTGAACATGCAAGCTTCTGGCCTCAGAGTCACTGAACCTATGACAAGTGTCTGTCTGAACAGGATGGGACCAGGGAACAAAATGGCCCCATTTATTGGGAGGTGAAGGTAAGGAGGGTACCCTCAGGGCTGATTTCCCAGTAGAGAGAAAGGTTCATTTTTACATTCACCATCTTCATCACTCTTTAAAACAAATCTCTTAATCCATGAAGAAGAAGTGTCAGAAGTGTCAAGATTTTTAAAAGTCAAGATTTTCATGGTAGAGTTATTCCTAAAAGCAAGAACAACTCAACTCTTTCCTTTTATCATTCCTAGCCACCCGGCATAGGCTGGCATGGTTCTCTGACAGGCAGGATGCAATGTATTTAGAGGAAAAACCAGGGCAACATTCACGCCAAGCAGTCATGGTGACTTGGCTTTGAATGTCACATAGGTCAGACACTAGGATAAGCATCAAACCAAGCTTTAAAACCATTTTTTCCCTTTAAACCTCCAGTGTGATTTGGTATTGGGAAATGGGTCAGACTGACATCTCTTATTTCTCTACAGAGATATACAGCCTCAATACTGGCCAAGCAACCTTTCCCACACTGTCTCTGAGGTCTGCATTCAGTCCCTTGGCCAGCGTCTCTCCCAAAACTGACAAAAGCTGGCTGAAAAGTTGCTTTGGTGATGTGCAGAACTTCCCTGCCCAGCCCTCCCCACTCCTGTGGAATGCCCAGCTCTTAGGCACAACCTTCTAATCAATGCTCTGGAGGCAAAGGATTCCCAAAACCACTTTTCTTCCCCTTCCAGTCTTTCCTCTGAGGCCTTTAAACACACCAGTGTCTGGCAGAGTGAGGGCACCAGGAGCCATGGCTGGCATGGGCCACTCACCTCATTTAAGTTGCTGAATCTCCTGATTTATTTAGCAATTTTTAATCACCAGATGAATACACTTTAAAGTAGCTGATTACCAGTGGTATTGATCTAAGCCACAGAGCCAGACTTTAGGGGGTATGAAAGGCGTCATGCCAGAGCAGTCAGACTGTTTGTCCCCAGCCCCTTCAAAGAATGTTACCAATTGTACAAATGCATCACCTACCCAGAAGGCCCCTGCTTTTCTTTGGACTCCACAAATTCTTGTCCCATCTTCATTTTCTCCCACTCTTCCTTACGTGTCTTGATTTTCCGTGGGTTTACATTCCCTCGATTTGGATTATCTTTCTTTTCTTTCTATAATGAAAAGGAAGAGAACATTTGTGGAACATTTTCCAAAGTTCTTCATTAAAATTCTATCCATCTCCATAGATGTAAATCCAAGAGATGATTTGCCCAGACGACATATGATAGCTACAGAATTTACAAAATTACTGGGTTTGGGGTGACCTAGAGGCCATTTAATCCAAACTGCCCCCTGGGTGAAACATTTGCTCAATCCCACATTCACAACACCTTTAATGAGGGAAACCGACTACCTCTTTGGGTAACTCAGTCATGTTTTTTTTCCCTTTGAGCTCAGCTTCAGGGAACACATTTTTGAACTGTTCTAATTGTTCTAACTGTTCTAATTGTTAGGAAGTTAGTAAACAGCTATTTGTTATTTGCTTTGTCACAAAAGTCAGGCAAGAAGATGAAAAGTAATGACAGCTACATATATGGGGGACAGATATAGGGAAATGGTTAATAAAAAAACCAAACCAAAACAAAAACCAATGAAGAATTTTTCAGCCTATGCAGCTGCACTAGCCCCCGGCACTCTCTTGGGCCTCCTGGCAGCCATGCTAATGGGATTGTGAGGGTGCACTTGGTGGGTCACAGACATACCACTAGGAGTCTAAGGGGAGACCAAAATCTCCAAAAATCATGCAAAGCCCCCACCCTACCCCTGCCCAACCAGGTGTTAAACTGCTCTAGTTGCAAATCAAACACTGCAGAACCTTGTGCTGATCTTTGAGAAATGAGCTGCAAAACTGGCGAGGAAGGTACTAGCCTAGCTTGAGTGTCCAGCAGAGTCAGGTGCAAATTGCAAGAGAAATAAATGGTGAATAGAAAAGTCAATTTCTAAAACTCAGCCTGAATATACTCAATTGTTAATAGCGCTGGGGGGAACAAACACATTTTTGGTGTGATTTATACTTTCATCTTGGTTGTGCTTGGTGTGGACACATTTTTTTTAAGAGTTTCACCTGGCATCCAAGCAAGCAGCCACTCGAAATGATTACTTCACATAAGACTGGCTTCCTTTTTATCCCCCCTCCACAACCGTGCCTACTGATGTGTAGAACAGAGGCCCCTTTCCCCTCACCCTATGCTTTCTCTTCTCTTTCATGATATCCTTGGTGTCCTGCAGCATCTTCTCCTTCCAAAGATCAAAGAAGTATGAAGGGTCTGTGTAGAATTTGAGTGCCTCTTTTCCATCGTCCCTGGGATAGAAATGAAGACAAGTAGCTGTCAGTAGACAGATGAGCTCCCAACCAAATCCAATATTCCAAACACCTACCAGTTAGCAGTTTTTACACTAAGGAATCAAGAAGTCATTTGAATCGATTGCATATTTCCTCTCCCATACCAGCATTTCAATGCCCCTGAACGGCACCTCTCTACTTAGCTGGCTTTTTAAGAACCTTAGCCTTACTTTCAATTCCTAGCAGAGGAATTTGCATGTTCAGGGCAAGAACAGGCTACAGCAGCAGGGATCCTGATTATTTCTAATGATCTGCATGGCCACAGACATCTCCCTGAGGATATCCAGATATCCTGGCACATCAGAAGGGGATTTCTGCCACTGGTTTCCTTTCCCCCACCAATTCCCCAGGACTCTCTGGGAAGCATTAGTAGCTTCCCACTCACCTGAAACTTGTGCACACACGTGAAATGTGTACATGTGTACAGCTGTTATTCCTCTGTACACACAATCACTTCCACCTTCTAGCTCCCTTCAAGATAGTTCATTATCCGCCCCACCACCACAAGGGGGCTCCAGTGAGAATAGAAAGCCACCTGTTTTAGACCACAAGATTTGTTTTTTTCCTTTTTTCGAGACAGGGTCTCTTTCAGTCGCCCTGGGTAGAGCACAATGGCGGCATCATAGCTCACGACAACCTCAAACTCCTGGGCTTAAGCGGTCCTCCTGCCTCAGCCTCCCGAGTACATGGGACTACAGGCAAGTACCACCGTGCCTGGCTAAATTTTTCTATTTTTGGTAGAGACAGGGTCTTGCTCTTCTTGCTCAGGCTCGAACTTCTGACCTAAAGCAATCTGCCTGCCTTGGCCTCCAAGAGTGCTAGGATTACAGGTGTGAGCCACCATGACCAGCCAGACCACAAGGTTTAATCACTAACACTTAGTGGCTGTGACAGTAGTGCAGAGTGAGCTACTGAGTGTCTATATAAGGGCTATCTGCCAAATTCAATGATCCTGCCTGGAATCCTGCACTTTGGCATGGCTAAGCCCCTCTGACTACACAGAAAGCATGAGCTTAGGGTGAACATTTATTTTAACATTATTCTGAACTAAAACAAATTAGAAAGGTAATTCTATTCCCTGTCCCTCCAATCCTATCACAACACACAGAAAGCATTTCCAAATCAAACATTAATGATTTCTGTATTAAATCTTGTTCTGAGTTAGATACACCACCACTTGTTTCTGTTAGACCAGGACCAGATAACTGAGAGGAGATGCTAATTCTGGGGTTCTATGTTAAAAAGGAAAATACCATTAATTGAAGAATAAAATTCTCTTAATGTCATTTGTTTATCCTATACGACCACACAAACCCCATATCATACTCCTACAACAGTATCAGGTGTGTGAGCCCTTCCTGCCCAACAATCCCTCTGCCCAACTTAACTAGACTCAATTATGGAGACTACAGAGTCAAATCTCTGTCCTGCTCTGCTAGCTAGCCCCTTGGAAAGCCAAGGGGCAAATGCAATTTCACGCAGTAACAATGAAGGACAGATGCCATGCCATTCTCTGTAGCTGTGTGAGAAGCTACCAAGCTCCTATTCCATGCTCCCTGAATCAGGCTGGTGTCCTTGAATTTCACAGGGGCTCGTACACACACGCACGTGCACAAACACACACATACTCTCTCTCTACCTCACAGTATACCCATGTCTTATAGAAGACAGCTGCCTCCAGCTATCTGTAATTACTTTTTACCTGTTCCAAAGATATTTATGGATGTAAGCAAGATAAACATTCACTTTCTGTCCCTGTTCAGTGGTTTTTGCAGGATGACACTACCAAACCATTGGCAAGGACAGGTTTTAAGTTGTCTATAAGGCTACCTTCTTTTTTAAGTCCAACTGTAGCAGAGTAGGTCCTTTCAGAAGGAAGTGTAGAAAGGATGTTCAAAACAAAGTGAATGATGCTCATTTGAAAGAATTCCAATTACTCCTTAAGCTTTAGAAAGACCCCTCTGGGCTAAGAGCAGCCAGTCCATGAGGCTGGCCCCAGTAACACGCCCAAACATCTGGTAATCTAGTGGTTTCCAAGTAAGTGGGAGCCTTGCTAGAATGTTGCCCCTGGGATCTATGCTGTAGGACCGCCTTGTAACAAAGTCCTTTTGGTTCTATAATAACTAAATTCCTTGGATGAAATCCAAGATGGACCTGGCTTATACCAAATTAAACTCTGTAGCATGCAACGTTATAGCAAACTTAAAATATATATTATATTCACCATGAATTTCAGAAACCAAACAATAATAAGTGACAATTATTCTTTTCTTCTTCTTCTTTTTTTTTTTGAGACAGTCTCACTCTGTTGCCCAGGCTAGAGTGCCGTGGCATCAGCCTAGCTTACAGCAACCTCAAATTCCTGGGCTCCAGTGATCATATGTGACAATTATTTATAGGGTAAACTTTAGCTTGTGCCACAAACAACTTTGGGGTAGGTAGTGAGCTTTTTGATACAATTAGAGGATTGTAAACAACTCTTCAGATAAAAAGACAATCCAGTGTCGTTAACTGTAAGCCCAAAAGGGAGGAGCTAGCCAGCCATTACCTGTAAGGGGTAAGATTGTTGAGAGGGGGAGGAGTATCACAGGTATTGTATGTTTCTAAGACAGGCACTGGGAGAGAGTTTCTGTCAAAAAGCTTCTGGTCTTGAATGGTAGAGCTTCTGAAGGCCTTCCGGGTGTTGATTCCTTGTAGTGACACTGAGAGAAGATGGAAGGCGTTAGAAAATGGACGACAGGCTATTTGAGCAAACACTGAGTCACACTAGTCAGAGAGGCCTCAGCTGCTGCATTTCTTGGCTGCGGCTGTCTGCAGCCAGGTTTTTTTTTTCCTCCCCCTCTGGGGAAGCCCCACAAGGCTGTCAGCAGCCCAGCCATTTCACGACTGAACAAAATGAGGCAACACAAAGGTTTACTATGTGGCCAGATCTAGCAGGCCTCTCCCTAGGAGGAATGAATCTTCCAAGTACTTTTATGGTAGCAAAATACGATCGAAGGAGGGGAAATCTGAGAACGAGGGAATTAGGGGAATGGGAGAAAGGAAGTGTATGAGGGTGTGGTAGAGCTAAAAAGGTTTCTTTACACCACCCAGGCTTGTGTCATTTCAAAGCAGAATTCCATAGGTCTCTGTGATTTCTCGCCTCACTTTTTACTTTTCACTCAGGAAAAAATTCTAAGAAACTGCTCAGCAGAGCCTGCAAATGCTGAGCTCAGCTTTCTTACCTTCTTCTTCCTTGGGATCCAACTGAGTGACTTTAACTTGTAGTCGGTCAACCCTCTTAGCAAGGGAGCTTACCCGAGAGGCAAAGGTATTTGCCTGAGTAAAGAGCTCTCCAAAAATGTCCTCTGCATATTTACCTGGAAAGAGCAAAGAAACCAAGTCACTACTACATAGAAGTAACTTAAATGGTCGGAAAAACTAGCTGCAAAAGATCATATCCCCCCCCTAGAAACACCCCCCCCAAACCCTAAGATGGTTTGAATTATATGCAGGTGCTTGCTCTTGGAGATAGAGACATACCCTCCAACCCTTCATAGCTAGGGCAGTCTGCATATATTCTGTAACTCATAGACCCTTCTTGGCAAACTCTAAACAGTCATGAACTTCAAAACAGGCTAAATAAATCGAAAGGGGTAATCGAAAGGGCAAAAAATTAATCCTGGAAGAGTAGACAATAAGTTTACACATATGCCTATATCCCTTAGCCTCTTGCTGTTCTGTAAAAGCACCTTGTAAAATGGTTCTGGAAAACAGATTGGGAGTTAAGAGGACGTTCTAGGTATCTACAATTAACATGAAAAATAAGAAATTACTTCCTCAATGAAGCCTCAAAAGTACACTGAACAACCAAGATGAGTTGTAGTATCTTTAAGGGGCCTTGAACTTATCAGCAACTCACAGCAGAGACACATAACTTTTTCTAAGGGTAAAAAGGTTAACTTACATTTTATAACCTATAACTTTCAAAGTCTTTGCTCTAGGTTATAATCCTTGAACATCAACATCTTAGGACACAAAAGCTGAAACTTTCAAGCCTTCCCTGAAAAACAATGCACCAGTGGTCTCTTTCCGCAATGTCATGTTTTTTAGGAAAGAAAAAAAAAAGTTCTGTACTTTCAACCCTGGAATGCAAGGAGAATTTGCAGCCAAAGAAACATAACAGCAATTTGACACTACCTCCATATTGTCATTCTAAGCCACAAGGCACATTCTTACTAGGAATGAAAAGTGGTACATATGAATAAATATACCATCTGAGTTTCCTACTTGCAAGGTGAAGGCAAGCATAAGCGACTGTTCCCAAAAAGATAATTTTTTAAAAGATAGTTTTTAAAAGATAAAAGATAATTTTTTAAAAGAACTATTTAAAGTAGGCTCTAATTTTTAGCTTCTAAACTACATTTATGCTTAGTCCATATCTGAAGGGAAAAAAATTAGTCTGAAAGGCCAAAACTGCACCTTCAGGGTGAACTGCAGCTCACCTTCCCAATATAACCTGGAGAGTAAGGAGAAGACCAATCAACTGTGGATTTTGAATTGCTGGTAAATTTAAGTCAATAAGGAGTTTCTAATCAAGAAAGGAGCAAGTCCTTGCATACTGAACGGTTTTGTGATCTAAACAACTATGGGAAGCTCCTGAGCCCAAAGGACTCAAATCAGCTAATGAGCTGCATTTCTACTCTGCAGGTTGGGGGGATCCTATTTGATCCTTGTCTACAATATGGCTAAGGTCCTCTAAAAACTTACTGTATCAATCATGGTCATCTAGGTAATGGAAAATTGTGTTTGGATGGCTAAAGCAGGGAAATATGCAACATTATGTGTAGAAAATAAACCAAGCTCAAAAATATCTGTTAACCACCCAGCTGCTCTAGAAGAAAAGAAAATTCCAAATCAACTTACCCTTAGGTCACCAAGAGAGTACTCAGGATTTCCTGCTCCTTATTAAAGGGGGCAGTGACAGTGGCAGTACTGGTAACAATGAGATCTCTATTTTAAAGAGGAAGCGAGGTGGTATGAAGGCTTCCCTTGGTCACACCACCTCAGGCCCTAGGCAGACCTAGAGCTACACAGGAGCAGTGAACTTCAAATCAGAAAATCTGGATTTAAGTCTCAGCTCTTTGTATTTATACCTGTGTACTCTGCAGTGAGTCACAATTTCTCAGCCTAGTTTCCTCATCTGTAAAATGGGGATAACTACATCTGCCTCACCAAGTTACTAGAAGAATAAAACGAACTAAAAATATAAGTTGTTACAATGAGATTCTTCCTTATATTGCTCAACATTAGATAACTTTTAAGAGTGTGAATACCTAAATACTCTAAGTTTTAAGCTTAGAGGAAAAATTTAAATATAATTACAATCAGTTATTTAATAGTCTCTATTCTTCAAGTGCTAAAAATTACTCCAACCTCTGAAAACAGAAGTATGATACTTAAATAGAAGAAAATCAAAACACCTTGTTCAGAGTTAAATTTCACTCATTCAGATTACCAAGGCAGACCCAATATCCATCAGGACATTCACAACAGATATCACATTTTGCAAAATATTCCAGAAGCAGCCTCCCTTAGCAGAACTTTTCAAATGAAATGTTATGTGGAAGCAGAACAGGTAAAACTGATTTTTTAAAATGTGAAGCTGCTCTTGTTGAAGTCTGAGTGGGAGTCTTGGAGCTCCCCAATGGCATGCCCAGCCCCCTCACCCCCACTACAGTCAGTTAGAAACTCAATATCATAGCATGATCTCCTAATGACCCAAGTGGGAGTTCCATTCTCTTAGGTGGCCACAATACTGATCAAAAGTGCTGGATGGCTGGTTGTGCCTGTATTTCCTAAGATATGGCAACCTAATATGTGAAATGCCAATCTCACTGTACTGAGGGAAAATAAGAATTCTGGATGTGCTGTCACAGAGCGATCTGTGGCTGTAGAATTTTTAGTTTTTTATGTTTTATCCATTCTGTAATCAGACTTTCACTACTAGGCTGAGCAGTTCTGCCTAGAGTACAACACACATGAGGCCAAGGTCATGAGCCTGAAGCACATATAATAAGCCCTTCCCTGAGCCCCTCTCTGCTAGATGAAATCCTAGTCATCTTTCAAGCCCTGGTTCAAATATAACCTCTTCCATAAAGCTTTCCTTGACCTTCCCTATCCCCTCCTGTGCCCCTTCTCCCTACGAAAAGTGTTCCTTCCTCCCCATAGTCTCTGTACTAATAGCATGGAATGGTGGAGAACATATAAGAATGAATCATTCAACAAACATTTACGGAGCTTCTACTGGGTAACAGGTATTATATAAGACAGACGCTGGGGTTCAAGGACAAACAATACATGATTTCTGCTTTCAAAGAATTTTTAGTTTAGTAAAAGAGACATAGGTAATTTGCAATTTAATGTGATAAGTAATATAGGCATGTAACAGGAGCTCAGAGGAGCGCTTAGCCCAATCTGGAGGAGGAGATGCCTGAGCTGGGCCTTGAAAGATCAGCCACAGCCGGCCAGGCAGACAAGGATGGCAAGGGCTGTCCAGCCAGGGGGGACAGAAGAGTACTGCATGGAAGTGTGAAAGAGCACTGTCTGTCTCAGGAGAACTACTAGTGGGTGATAATTCATTCTTTCTTTCCTTCCTTTTTTCCCTTTTCCATTTTAAAAGAATCTTTTTAAAAGACTGCAAAATGGGAGAAGACAGATTGCAGAAAATGAGGCTGGAAAGGAAGGCAGAGTTTGGAGAGCTAGGCCAAAGAACTTAGACAATTCCATAGTGAAGAACAGGAAAGATAAATAGCTAAGATTTATACTTTTACTGTAAAAATACTTGTTAAACTACAAGATTTAAAAACTTATAACTATAAAAGTAAAACGTGAGATCTGTGTTTCAGGCAGATCACTCTGGGAGGGGTATAGGGTATAGATCTAAGGGGGCTAGATCAGACAAAGGAGGCCAGGGGGAGGCTTGTACAAAATAGTTCAGGTGAAAGTTTTATTGTCTTTTCTTTTTTTTCCCCAAAAGATGGGGTCTCACTCTGTCACCCAGGCTGGAGTGTAGTGGCATAATCACAGCTCACTGCAGCCTCAAACTCCTGGGCTAAAGCAATCCTCCCACCTCAGCCTCCCAAGTAGCTGGGACAACAGGCTCACAAGCCATGGTGCCCAGCAGTTTTGGTGAAAGTTAATGAAGGTCTGAACCAGGGCACTAATGGCAGAGACAGAAAGTAAGGGACAGACCTGAGAAATTCTTAGGAAGTCTCAGTTTAAATACTGGCTATGGCCAGGCGTGGTGGCTCACACCTGTAATCCTAGCACTCTGGGAGGCCGAGGCAGGAGGATTGCTCAAGGTCAGGAGTTCGAAACCAGACTGAGCAGGAGCGAGACCCCATCTCTACTAAAAATAGAAAGAAATTAATTGGCCAACTAAAAATATATAGAAAAAATTAGGGGCAACAGAGTGAGACTCTGACTCAAAAAATAAATAAATAAAAATAAAAAATAAATAAATAAATACTGGCTGTATATCTTTAGGCAAGTTGCCTTACTTTTCTGAGCCTTCACTTCTTTAGCTAAAAAAATGGGAATACCACTACCTATCCTCATAGGATTATTAAAAAGATAAAAAGCAATAATATATGTCAAACTCTTATCAAAACCTGGTATAAATCAGGCCATCAACAAATGTGACTTCCCTTCTTATTCTCTTCCTATTCTCCTCTTAACAATTATTTCTGTCTCCCTTAGTGGATTATGAGCTCCTGGAAGGCAGAGAGCATTTCTTATCACCACTGTATCCCCTCAGCATCTGGCACATAAAATATGTTTAATACTTGTTTATTGGATGAATAAAGGGTCAGTTAGCCCCACAATGTGAGGAAATCTTGTTTCCTTAGGCACAAACTGACCCTGGCCCTCAGACTGGCTTCCTCAAGAGAGGAGTGGTCTGATCACGAGTGGCACAGTGAGCAATGGCATCCATCAACACCACCCTGGAAAAACACCTGTGAGAGAGCATAACTTCTGCTGAGTGAGAATAAGAAGCATCATTAGCTAGATGGTTTTTGTCCTATGGAGAAGGAACAGTGTGTGATTGACTTCCACCCATTTGGCCTTCTCAGGGAGACAGAAGCAGAAATAATGCTTTTAAGAAGCAGTGAGGCTCTCTGCAGCCTTCATATACTTGCTTGTCAGCTGCACTGCTATTGCGCTACTGTCAACGTTCCTTTGTATAAGACAGGCACTGGCAGGGTTTCATTTCTTTGCAATGCCCCATCCAGGTTTTCCTAAGCCCTGGATCAACTGAGATGGTCCCTGAGCTAGGTGAAGGCTTAGGAATCTCAGACTCCATACATCATCTGGTCACAGAGCTCTGTCTCCTCAGGCTCCTATGTTAAAGGCTGGGCCTATTACTATCTGGGGGAATGCAGGCTTTCTTGATATTCCACTGCCTTCACTAAGGGCAGTGACACAATAGGAGGGGCAAGTGTCTGAAATAATTCACACCAAGATGCCTTTGCTAAGGAAGATCACTAAAATGGCATTTTGATGGGAGGTTCTTATGGGAGCTGGAGTGGCACTAGACAAATGCAGAGCCAATCCAAGCATCTGCCCTTCCCATACCTCAGCTTCAAGCAAACAAAGTCAGCTTGATTCAGAATGAAATCCAAACCACATGCATGTACCCCACCCAAGGCAGTCTCATTCATTCTTGCCAATTAAAAAATATATATATAGTTGAGCTGGCTTTCTCTCAGCTCCAAAACAGACTGGGCTAACCCCCACCTTCTCCTAGAGAAGAATGGCTCCAGCTACTATTTGTGTCATTGTGTGTTCACACAGCTTGCGAAACTCCTAATACCCCAGAGACTGCAGAAGTAATTTGTACTCTGAACTTGGACCTGGGGGCTTGCAGCACAATTAAATGTGTACCAGGGTGGACAAGTCAGCCAGAATCTCTCTGAGTGCATGTTTGCTTTACTCCTCTTTGGGAAGAAAAGGGTTGGGGGGGGGGGGCTTTGGGTAGATAAAGACTATTGGCACATTTGAGGTTTCAAGAAAGTCAAGCTACATCGAACAGCTCATGTAATTACAGGCACATTCCCCGACCCAAGATACTGCTCTGTGAACCTCCCACTTTACAGAGAGAATTCTGCTCTGTCATTCCATCTGCAGTTTTTGCTGCAGCCCTTCCTGCCACCCTTCCCACAGATTTCTTTTGAAGCAGGTGGAGGGGGAGGGGGAGGAAACCTAGAGGGTGGTGGCAGATAAAGAAGGTTGAGGGGAAGAATCTATACCAAAAAGGAGCCTCTCTTTGGGGAGGGATACATTTTTGCATTACCTAGGGAAGGCAGATGGGGGAGAAACAGGAACACGGAGGAAAAGGAAACTAAATAAAGAGCACCAACGACCCCTGAGGGCAAAGCACAGGCTCTCAGAGGCACTCACTCAGGCTGCCCAGCTGTCGGATGACATTTGCCAGGGAGATGTTGGTCACGCATTCCAGCTCGCTTCTAACACTAGGCAACGTCTGACGGCACAGGTGCCTTGGCTCGATGTTCCTCGTTACTAACGGCATGGTGGACCTGCTTCAGGCAATGTTCTGAATGATGAAAAACAACCTAAAAAAGAAATAACAGGAAAGTATTACTCAACCACAAATGCCAGGCACACTAGGGCTGTGTGAGTCTCTTTTTGGGGGGGAGGGGGGGTCTTGCTCTGATCTAAAACAGTTTTTTAAAAAAATCTTCACTCTTATCTTTTTGTTTTTTCATTTTTAAGTCCTCCCCCCAACCCTTCTTAAGGTTTGTTATTAGAAGACTTGCTATATAAGTTTAGAAATTCTGAACTGGTGACTGCCTGCTGAGGTACACAGGCAGCAAAAAACCCTTAAAGTGACAACTACTGCTCCAACCAAGAGTCCCCAGAGGCAAAAAGGCATGGTTAGAAAACAGCCCACTCAGCAGGCACTGGATAGTATAGATCCTATCCTTGGGGTGTCCGTTACCAGGACAGATCATCTTCTAGGCCATCACTTACAAGGATCAAAAAGGAGCTTCTGTCATCTAATAATCTCCACAATGAAATCAAGATGCCAATAGTGACTTCACTGATATAAATCAGGACATAACTTTGCCAGTTCTTCCTTGGTGGATGATTGTTAATGTATAACTAATACTCATGCGAGTATCTACTAAGGTTAGTCTGTAAATTGATAGAATGAAAGAATATAAAGAAAAATTTTACGGCCGGGCGAGGTGGCTCAAGCCTATAATCCTAGCTCTCTGGGAGGCCGAGGTGGGCGGATCCTTTGAGCTCAGGAGTTCGAGACCAGCCTGAGCAAGAGCGAGACCCCATCTCTACTATAAATAGAAAGAAATTAATTGGCCAACTAATATATATAGAAAAAATGAGCCGGGCATGGTGGCACATGCCTGTAGTCCCAGCTACTTGGGAGGCTGAGGCAGCAGGATTGCTTGAGCCCAGGAGTTTGAGGTTGCTGTGAGCTAGGCTGATGCCAGGGCACTCACTCTAGCCTGGGCAATAAAGTGAGACTCTGTCTCAAAAAAAAAAAAAAAAAAAAAAAAAAGAAAAATTTTACATGTTCAATATGTCAAAACATGCTGAGTAAACTATGCTATAAGATTCCCCTGTCCTTTCTCTTCTACCACACATCTCCGCTTCTCTCTCCCATCTGGTTCAATACACCTGAGCCAAAAGGCTCTAGAGGCAGCAGGAAGTGTCTGGAGCAGATCTGGAAACGTTCCAGATAATGTTTTTTTTTTTTTTTTTTTTTGAGACAGAGTCACTCTGTCACCCATGGTAGAGTGTATCATGGATGGCAACCTCAGACCCCTGGGTTCAAGCGATCCTCCTGCCTCAACCTCCTGAGTAGCTGGGACTACAGGTGTGCGCTATGCCACCCAGCTAATTTTTCTATTTTTAGTAGAGATCTTTCTGTTTTTAGTAGAGACAGAGTCTCGCTCTTGCTCACACTGGTCTTTGACTCCTGAGGGCAAGCAATCCTCCTGCCTTGGACTCTCAGAGTGTTAGGATTATAGGTGTGAGCCACCACACCCAGCCCAGATACTGTTTCTTATCCAGTTCTTATCTAGTCGGCTGAGCCCCTTTCCCAAGGAAATCCCCCAGCATTTCAGATTCACACTGAGCTATTGTTTTAGATTTAGATTACCAAATTTCTAGCTTTACAAGGATAGGAGGAAGTTTTAATCTTCACAAAACGGATATGATTACAGTTCAGGCACACTGGGATGGTCTTTTTTTCATATCTTGTAAAACTAAAGAAATCTAAAGTGGCCTAATGGTTCTCATGCTAAGGAAAATGGCAAATTTGCTTCAAATGAAAAGATAAAGCATAAAGGTAACATATCCAAGCCCCCAATATTATAAACTCCTCTTTTAAAAAAAGCAAAATAGAAGTTTACTTACATCCAAGCTTAAAACACCAGCTCATCACCAAAAGTTGATTGTGAATATAAAATGCTTAAATCAAACTAAACATCATAGATCTTAAAAGCAAACCAACATATTGTCTGACCAAAAAGAAAAAAAAAACCCTTCAGCCTCAAAGGGGGAGTAGAACCCTTTGGAACAGACTGCTCCTTGTTATGGACATTCTGATCTGCTACAAGTAAAAATAAAACAGGAAGCCAGCAGCTTGGGGAACAAGATTTCCTGTCACCAACAGCAACAGCCCAAGAACCAAGAGAATCAGCTGTTTGCTTATAACTTTGAACCTCCTCCTAATAGTCAGTGTGTGGCAGCTGTACCTATCTTTGGGGTGCAGAGGTGTTTCCTGAATACTTGTCTACTGTCTAAGGAAATGATTTCCATTCCATTCCTCTGCAAAGTTCTCCCTTTGACTCAACAGGTTTTCTAATCCAAACTCTGGACTTTCCAGTTTAACTTTTCCTTAATGTAAAGGGTATCAGGCGCTAAGATACCAATCTTCAGTAACACAGTGAAAAGAGTTTAGAACAAGAAAGAAGGCAGGAGGTTACAAATAAAAGAATCTTGCAGAGCTCTGTATACCATCCTCTAGATGCCCTTAAAGATTCCCAAATTTCAAAGTTTCTGGAAGAACCTGATATTTGGGATACAGGCAGGAATGACTTGAAACAGTCACTGTGGCTCTTCCCATTAGCAATCATTTGAGTACTTGTTCCAGCTTTTCAGAGGAGCTAAAAGAGCCAGACCACCTTGAAATTCTGTGTAGAATGTGACCACCAACAGGGCATTCCGAGCTTTCCCTCTACAGATTCCAGATGGCTAGGAAATGTCAGATTGGGGTTGGGGGACAAATTCTAACACCTTGGTAGTTTAGCATTTATGCTTTTCCAAGTGCTTTGGGTAAACAGACACAAATGAAGTTAATTCTATGTCACCTTGGTGGGGTTCACCTGGAACCAAGTTTTCAAAAGCAAGATGGCTTCCTCTTTCTAAAAAAGTCAGCTCCCATAACAGCTGGAGAGTTTTCAAGAAACAATAATATGTCAATATCCATTAAGGCAAAACAATTAGAAAAGTATATTTGCTATTTTTAAAAAGCCATTTAATTTGTTTCAAAGCCACTAGAAAGAGACAAGATTCCCTGTTATATGGACTCACTTGCCACCATTGTTCATCTTCCTTTAGATAATCAAGAGTTGGTTATCTTCTGCACAAGATGTATGGAATTATGCATGGTATTAGCCACAACAGTAACTTGACCAAGAAAAGAAAAATCCTACATTCTGGTGAAGATACACTTAGAAATGGGCAAAAAGACTTCCAAGCTCTTAACCCTCTCATTTTAACTGCAAGGTGTAGAAGATGCATGGGCTTTGGAGTTGAGACATACTTGGGTTAGAACCCCAACTCTGACACCTTATTAACATATGATCTTGGGCAATTTTCCTAGAGACAATAAATAAAATAGTGTATATAAAATGCACACTACCAGGCTAAAAAACAGGTAGTTATTTGTAGTTCCACTGATACTGGGCAAATCTTCCTATAGAACCAATTCTATTCATTGATAAATATTTAAAAACACTTTTAACCATGGACATATTATGTAGCAGAATGCAATATTCACATAAAAATTTAAAGATGAAACTCTAGACTTCAATAAAATTTGGTGGGTTTTTCCTGGAGTTTGCTCCCAGCTATGCTCCTAGACCTCCTGAACAACATACACTATTTCTCTTCTCCAGTCTTATAACTGGGGTCCTCATCTGAACCACAGAATAAAGGAAATGATCAGAGAGACTGGTTTCTCAATTCTCCTGAAGAATGTAAATAACCAGCACCATTTTAGATGCATTGGAGAAAAGTTAATACATTATATACAATGGATGCCTAATGGCATTTGGGTTTAATTGTTCCATGGCACTCTAGTTGAGAAAGGTTTCTCTATCATCAGGAGCACTTTACTTGGAAAACTTGTGGAGCAAGGAGTGTTCAGGAACCACTGAATCAAGGAAGTACAGGGTCACATTTGCATTTTAGACAAATCATTCTAACATAAGCACAAGTTTTATTTGGGCAGGAAAAGGCTGTAGGTAAGAAAACCAATTGGGAAACTCTTCCCAGGCTGAGAAGGAGAGAGCAGGAAGGGAGAGGCTACCACACCACAGCTGACAGATATGAACTGAGAAACCGCAGACAGGCTGTAAGGGTGAGCCTAGCCCTTCAGCCCTGCTGCTCTCTCCTTATAGTTTTGTACAATTATACTCACAAAGTGATAAAATGTATGTTTATTTATTAAGTGTCATGACAAGAGCTAAATGCTAATGCCAGTGACAGAAATTAAAAGAAAGTGAAGAAAAACAATGAAGTAGTGGCTCTGAGATAGAAAAAGAAATTCTAGGAGGCCAAGGCAGGAGGATTGCTTGAAGCTAGGAGTTCAAGACCAACCTAAGCAATATAGCAATACCCTGTCTCTACAAAAAATACAAAAATTAGCCAGGCATGATGTATGCACCTGTAGTCCTAGCTATGGGAGGCTGAGCCAGGAGGACTACTTGAGCCCGGAAGTTTGAGTTTGCAGTGAACTATGATGATGCCACTGCGCTCTAGCCTAGGCAACAGAATAAGACCTTGCCTCAAGAAAAAAAAATTCTAAATGCATGAAATAGTGGAGTGCTCTGTCTTTCTGGAATCAGTGAAGGTCTCTTTCAGTCATCCTTTACTTGATCAGCTAAATTATATGCTATAGCGGTATTTCCTAATTTGGGGATTTGAGGCCTTACCTTGGGAGATGTTACATAGAAGAATTAAATTAGAATTGCTGAGAAGATAAAAGTTACAGGGAAGCAAATTCCAATTTATCTAGTTTCTTTTAATTGGAACTGTCCTATAGTAAAATGGGTTCTCTTTAGATAAGGTCATAAGTTCCTCCAGCCCCCATCCTCTGGATGACCAGCTAATCAGGCATGTTGGTGGAGAAATTCCTAGTGTAAGGTGTTGGAAGGTCAGACTGGATGACCTCTACAATGCCTTCTATATCAAAGATGCTATAATTCTCATTCTGGGCTTCAGACTCCTGTTCTACAAAATAAAGGGACTAAGCTAAATGATCTTTAAGAAGCTTCCCAGCTCTAAAATTTCTGGATTTGTTTCTACCCAAGCTGCCATAACCTCCTCACTCAGCCAACATCAACTTGCATTCTGAACACAAGATCAGAAGCAAGTTTAAGGACTGTAGAGAGGGGTGGATAATGGCCATGAATTAAGCAAACCCCTTCTCCAGGTCTACATTCATCTGGTTACGAGGACAGGTGGAATCCAGAATGGCCCAAGAAGTTTCAGATGCAGCCCTAAGGTTAAGTTATTTATACTCCCTAAGAGGCTCCCAGATTGATCTGGGAGTTGGCTACGCAAAGAAGTCAAAGGAAAAATTGGCTTTTGGACCAGTTCCAGATATCTAGGCCAGACCCAACCACAATCCCCATCTTTACCCCTAGCTAGTTTCAGCCTAAGGGACGGGAGAATGTATCTGATAACAAATAAAAGACTTTAAGCATCCTTTCCTAGTCATGGCCTGGCAGTATACTGATAAGCCTGGACTGTCAGTGCCATGACGGGATTCATGCTTTGAAATGAAAACTGGTCGTGGCTCTTTGAGTTCCCCTCTAACAGTGAGATTCTTCAAGTCTATATAGTTGAAGTTATGGAATATTTACACATCATATTTGGTCAGTGTAAAGTCAAAAAGAGACTGTGACGTCCACTCTACTTTCTGAACTCCCACAACTCTGCTCCCAACAGCCTGGGGGGCGTGGGGTGAGATGAAGGTAGTAATAAGGGAGGGCTGCCTGTGAGAGGGAAGAAGTAGGAGGCACTCACTGTACCCCACACTTTGAACTCCTGTTATTACCAGGACAGAAGACAGATGACTGCTCATTCTGGAGATGATGTTTATTACTAGCTGTTTATGATAAATAAACAAACAATGCTGCATTTAGAGCCAAGGTTACTGATAACACCTGCAGATTTCTATGGTCACATCCAAAAAGCAAGTATATCTGAGCAATAACCATCACAACAGAAATGCTTCTCAAGGCAGTTCCTCTTTGAAACATCCCCCCAAAACGCTGATCAGCAGTAGCAGGGGATGGAACATGTGGGGATGTTGCATGTGTGCCAATTAGGACTTCTGCTTTCACTTCAGCATTTCCCACTATTCTATAGTTAACAGCGAATTGGATGGGGGCATATGAGAAGAGGTTTACTTTATGGTTTCCTCTTTCAAGAGATAAATTTCTTTATGTCAAATAATATGCATTCAACAGGGTTCAAGAATTTCAATTGAAAAGTTGAATAATAATTTGACTTCAAATTAACAGACAATATATGGTTGTACTGTAATCTAAGTCTGTATACTAAAATGTTTAAAGTATGAATTTACTGTTGCATATAGCAGTCCGCACTATAATGCAGAAACTACAAGAAGGAATGCTTCATTATAGGCTTAAGCACCCACCCACTTCCTGTTGAAATACAGGGTGGGGCTGAACTGACAAATATAACCAGACTGTCTCCAAACACAAGGAATTACTGACAAATGTGTTTAGGTCACTAAAACAATGTCCAAATGAGCAAGTAGAACAGAAATGGAACTCCTAGGGTAGAGAGAGAAAGTATCTGACTGTGAGAACCAAGAAAAACAGCTTACTTGTGATCTAAAACCAGGAGAGGGTCAGGCGTGGTGGCTCACGCTATAATCCTTGCACTCTGGGAGGCCGAGGCGGGAGGATCACTCAAGATCAGGAGTTCAAAACCAGCCTGAGCAAGAGCAAGGCCCCATCTCTACTAAAAATAGAAAGAAATTAATTGGCCAACTAAAAATATATAGAAAAAATTAGCCAGGCATGGTGGCGCATGCCTGTAATCCCAGCTACTCAGGAGGCTGAGGCAGAAGGATCATTTGAGCCCAGGAGTTGAGGTTGCTGTGAGCTAGGCTGATGCCACAGCACTCTAGCCCGGGCAACAGAGTGAGACTCTGTCTCAAATAATAATAATAATAATAAAAATAAAACCAGTAGAAATTTCCAATTTCTTTTTTTTTTTTTTGAGACAGAGTTTCACTTTATTGCCCAGGCTAGAGTGAGTGCC
>VSMD01090200.1:0-27421 GCA_008750895.1 Mirza zaza | reverse complement strand
CCCGTCTCTACTATAAATAGAAAGAAATTAATTGGCCAACTAATATATATAGAAAAAAAATTAGCCGGGCATGGTGGCACATGCCTGTAGTCCCAGCTACTTGGGAGGCTGAGGCAGCAGGATTGCAACAAAGTGATACTCTGTCTCAAAAAAAAAAAAAAAAAGAAAACTCCTGGGCTCAAACAATCCTCCTGCCTCAGCCTCCCAAGTAGCTGGGACTACAGGCATGCGCCACCAGGCCCGGCTAATTTTTTTTCTATATATATTAGTTGGCCAATTAATTTCTTTCTATTTATAGTAGAGACGGGGTCTGGCTCTTGCTCAGGCTGGTTTCGAACTCCTGACCTTGAGCAATCTGCCTGCCTCGGCCTCCCAGAGTGCTAGGATTACAGGTGTGAGCCACCACACCTCGAAATAAAAAAAAAAAAAAAAAATTTTAAAGTTCTCTAGGCTTTAGTTTCCTCAATATAAAATGGTTTAGACTGGTTGACCTCTACGCATTCTAATAAGTCTAAAACACTATCAGCACTTCACTGATGATATTTATCATTCTCACTTAGATTTTTAAAGAAGCCACTTACAAAAATAAGAAATTTGAATTTCGACCAGAAAATCGGATTTTTAGACTTTGGAATATAAAGTTAAAAAAACACCTAAAAGCAGGGCCCGGCGCTGTGGCTCACGCCTGTAATCCTACCACTCTGGGAGGCCGAGGCGGGCGGATTGCTTGAGGTCCGGAGTTCAAAACCAGCCTGAGCAAGAGCGAGACCCCGTCTCTACCATAAATAGAAAGAAATTAATTGGCCAACTAAAAATATATAGAAAAAATGAGCCGGGCATGGTGGCACATGCCTGTAGTCTCAGCTACTCGGGAGGCTGAGGCAGTAGGATTGCTTGAGCCCAGGAGTTTGAGGTTGCTGTGAGCTAGGCTGATGTCAGGGCACTCACTCTAGCCTGGACAACAAAGCGAGACTCTGTCTCAAAAAAAAAAAAAAACACCTAAAAGCAAATATATACATATGACATATATATATATATATATATATATATATATACACACACATTTTTCTCAATGCAAAAAACTGCAGTTTAAAAATGTTTCACTAAATGCCTTAAAGTCTGTTGTGATAACATTTGCCCTATATATGAATATAGATAACCATTTCTACTACTAAAATGATCACTTTCTGGAATCTTACAAATGTTAATAATTGCTTGTTATAACTATTTCCCCAAGCATAGCTTCCTATACAATTATACACAGCAATGACTATGGTAATTTAGTCAATTCTCTGTATAATAATACAAATCTCTTATTTAGCATCATGCTAATATTCAAATTAGTTCCTTATACATAGTGTAAATATTTGAGAGAGAAAAAGCTATGAATTAAAAAACAGAGATACTCCTATCCATAAATTTATACTGTCCAAGTCCTACCCTGAATTCTGGACTCTGGCCAGATCTACCTTCAACCTCTCCCCAGCACCTTGCTCCATACCAAGGCTCTCTCCCTACAAAAGAAAGGAATCTTAGTTTTTTTAGGATCACATCAATTTCCAACTCTGATCCCTAATCTGTCATTTACTAGCTCTGTGATATTTGGCAGCTGCAGAGCAGGGTGGTGGTATGAAATAAAATGAGATAATCTGCCTGACACATTAATAACCACTCAATGTATTACAGCTATTAATATTATTGCCCTAGGAATGTTGTGATATTTATTTACATATTTATTTAGAGTGAAAGAGTACTAAAAAAGACTATTAAATTATGATCTGACCAGTGAATTTTCTCCTCAGACTTCCATTATAAATTTTATCTCTTCTGAGAAACACAGCATATGTTTTACTAATGCAGCAGTTTAGAATGTGCTTATTTAGGCTGGGCGTGGTGGCTCACGCCTGTAATCCTAGCACTCTGGGAGGCCGAGGTGGGAGGATCACTCAAAGCTCAGGAATTCGAAACCTGCCTGCCCAAGAGCAAGACCCCATCTCTACTAAAAATAGAAAGAAATTAATTGGCCAACTGAAAATATATAGAGAAAAAATTAGCCGGGCATGGTGGCACCTACCTGTAGTGCCAGCTACTTGGGAGGCTGAGGCAGGAAGGTCACTTGAGCCCAGGAAGTTTGAGGTTGCTGTGAGCTAGGCTGACGAAACGGCACTCTAGCCCAAGCAACTAGCCCAGGCAACAGAGTGACACTCTGACTCAAAAAAAAAAAAAAAAAATTTTGGCCGGGTACAGTAGCTCACGCCTGTAATCCTAGCAATCTGGGAGGCCTAGGCAGGCAGATTGCTCAAGGTCAGGAGTACAAAACCAGCCTGAGCAAGAGCGAGACCCCATCTCTACTATAAATAGAAAGAAATTAATTGGCTAATATATATAGAAAAAATTAGCCAGGCATGGTGGTGCATGCCTGTAGTCCCAACTACTCGGGAGGCTGAGGCAGCAGGATTGCTTGAGCCCAGGAGTTTGAGGTTGCTGTGAGCTAGGCTGACGCTATGGCACTCACTCTAGCCTGGGCAACAAAGCTAGACTCTGTCTCAAAAAAAAAAAAAAAAAAAAAAAATTTTGCTTATTTAATAGTTGTAATTTAAAAAATTCTTTTTTCCTTTAGTCTTGTCAACTACCATGTAAACTACTCAGGGCCAGAACCTTGTTTCATACTCCAGGGCTCATGTCCTGTGTGTCCCCAAAAATAAGACCTACCCATAAAATAAGCCCTAGCAGGATTTCTAAGCATTTTCGCAATATAAGCCTACCAGAAAAATAAGACCTAGTGATGGGCATGGCTATGCAGCTATCTGCACAACCCATGCATTTCATCACAGAGCAGTAAAGAAGATGAGCAGCCCTTCTCATCTGCCCTATGAGAGCTCTATTGCTCAACATGAGAGATTAGGGCCAATGGTTCTAAAGGAAATAGAGTTGTAAGACATTCAGAATGGAATTCAGGGTTTGGAGAGTTATGATGATGTTCCAGAAGATGACTTAACTATATCTGAATAAATGTAGATTGTTGTACGGTACTTAAAAAATATAACACATCCCTGAAAATAAGCCCTAGGGTGTCTTCTTTTTTATGAATCTCACTTTGTTGCCCAGGCTAGAGTGAGTGCCATGGCATCAGCCTAGCTCACAGCAACCTCAAACTCCTGGGCTCAAGCAATCCTCCTGCCTCAGCCTCCCGAGTAGCTGGGACTACAGGCATGCACCACCATGCCCGGCTAATTTTTTCTATATATATTAGTTGGCCAATTAATTTCTTTCTATTTATAGTAGAGACAGGGTCTTGCTCTTGCTGGGGCTGGTTTCAAACTCTTGACCTCAAGCAATCCGCCTGCCTTGGCCTCCCAGAGTGGTAGGATTACAGGCGTGAGCCACCACGCCCGGCCTAGGGTGTCTTCTTGAGGAAAAATAAATGTAAGACCCTGTCTTATTTTCAGGGAAACACGGTATTGTGCTTATAACATTGTAATTATTTTTTTTCTCTATCAGTGTGTCCTCCTAGACTTTGAGCAATTCCAAGGCAGAGATCAAGTTTTACCTGTATTTTGAAGGCTTAATAATCAGGCACAAAATAGATCTCAATAAATGTTTGTTGAATGGATAAATGAATTAATTAATCATTTTTCCCCTGCAATGGCTTACACAATACTCTATACATAATAGGAACTCAGTAAAGCTTGTTGGATTCATGCAGAAATCTTTTGGATCCAACCACCACACAAAGTTTTAACTTGCCTTAGAAAGGCACTTCTACTTTAAAGTTTAGCTACTGACATTACAAATTAAAAGTTTTACTCTAGCATATGTCAAATAAATGGGTTCAATGACTAACCACATTAAGATCAGCTCAACAGAGTTAGGTGGGGTGGGAAAAAAAGAAAAAGAAAAAAAAGGTCAGCTCAAGAAGGATTTAAAAAGCCATTATTCTAATTAATGAATTTGTGAACCTTAACATGGGAAAATCCAGTTACATAATCAAAAAAAAAGGTTATCCCTTGCAAATTTATACCTACATAAGATAGAAAAATGATCGGAAAGCTTGTACCTAAATATTAAAATGGATAAATTATTTTTATGCCACACTTGAAGCCACTGTTTTCTCTAGAAATAAGAGTTAACAAGCAAAGTGGTCCAAATTTGTCTCCAGCAAACAGTCCTTAATACTCAGAGACTAAATGTTTCCCCGTCAGTGATTTCAGCTTCTGGGATACAACTATTTCCACATTGACAAGATATTCAAAACATGTTCCATCTCCTAAAATAAAACCTCATCCATTTCTTTAAAAAGCAAATATCCTGAATAGGCACACTTTAGGAACACTAGGTTTTACATCCAAGTAACTAAGACTATCCCTAGATTTAGTGTTCAGCCTGTTGCTGCAATACAAACACTTAGTTTTAAAGTTATATTTGTGGAAGGTTTAAATGTCGTCCTGCACATTCCTTCGCTGTTATCATCTAAACTGATTTTACACTGCATATATTTCATAAGTACACCGTAAAGGAACTGTACACTTGAATGAATCTGGTAAGAAACGTTATCTTAGCACACACCCACTTCTTCCAATTCAACACACTACAGAGGAAGCAACCTCAGTTTTTCTTCTCAAGAATCTCTCTTCCGCCCCCCCACACTACGCTTTATTTTAGAACAGCAATCATTCATTGTACCACTTAGTCTCCGCCAAAAGAACCTTCCCAACTAATACTAGTTCACCAGAACTCTGTTTTCGCCTTTCAGAGTGCCCGTCTGGAATTTCTCTGGAAAGAGGGAAGGGAGGCGGTGAAGGTCTGGGACGCCACCATTCCCGCCATGCCATTTAGGACCCAGGTCCTGGCGCGCAGTTCCCGATCAGCCTCTGGCGGAGCCGGAGGCTGCAAAGGTCTGATCCCTTCTCTCCCCACCTTCCTAGCCAGTGAAAAGCAAACTGGGCCCAACCTCTGTGCTCTCATGCAACATACCCTCCTCCTCGCTGTACCCCATTTCTTCCCACTTCTTCCCCGATGTAGCCCGGTCCCTTTATCCAGTTCCGAGTCAGGGTAAATAAACAACTTGCTCCCAATATACACACCCTCTAAGCTCGGGCCCGTGCCCCTTTAACCTCACTACACCCGGGTCCCTCCCCCTGGACCTCCCAGCAGCTCTAGCCCTCGCCGCGTGCCCCAGCGCAGACTGGCGCCCAGTCCCTGTAGCCACAGGACCTGGGTCCTTCCCCACACGTCACACTCAGGTCGATTCCTCCCGCGACCCAACCCTCCCCACACGCCCCCCTCCCCAGGCACTACCCTCCCGCACCCCATTACCTCCGGCCCCGCCCCCCTGAGGGTGTCGCACTCACTGCTCCCGCCGCCGCATACTTAACCGCCGCGGCTGCTATAGCTACGGGGAGCCAAGGCAACCAGCTCTCGCGACACTTTCCTCAACTATGGCGAGAACAGCCGAAAAGAGACTCTCGCTAGAAAGTAAATGAGTCAGGCGGCAGGATGCTAAGTATATCTCGCGATAGTAGTGTTTAAAATGGCGGCCGCAAGGCGTTTTGGGGATAGCCCGGAAAGGTTTGGAGGTGGGGCGCGGGTTAAGATGAAGCTTGAGCAGGCTAAGAGTCGCAATACTATTGCAGGCCGGACGGTCCATCGGAGCTGGGGAAAGTTATTATGGCTGATCTTACACTAGAATAACTTTAGGGATATGGCCTTTTCCCAACTGCCTCAAACTCAGAGTAGTGTCGCCTTTAGCTGGGGTCGTCTCTCCAGCATTTTCCTTATACAGGCAGAGTAGTTGGAGATGGAGAAGGCAAGCCAGAAATTGACCTTTCCCATCTTCTCATTCCTTCGTTCAAGTTTTCATCCGTTCTTCCAGCCCATCCCTGGTTTGTAAATGGTATTTGGCATAACAGAAATGTTTATCCGCGGGTGCCCCGCCCCATCAGTTCTCTAGACCAAAAAAGGAAATAAGTTACAAAAAAAATTTTTTTTTGAACGTAAGCACAGGTGTTTCGTCTTGGATGCTGAAGGGGACGGCTTTGGTGTGTGTTTTGAACCTTGCACTTGTTGCTTGCTGCCTGTGGATGCACCCTTACTAGGTGCCTTTTTCAACACTTAATTGTAGGGCTTTCTCCTGCTCGCAAACAACTGTAAATGCAGACTAATCGAAGAGCAAGTGAGTGTTTTGGTTGGTTTGTTTGGTTTTTGGGGTTTTTTTTGTTGTTGTTGTTTTTTTGTTTGTTTTTTTGAGACAGAGTCTCGCTTTGTTGCCCAGGCTAGAGTGAGTGCCATGGCGTCAGCCTAGCTCACAGCAACCTCAAACTCCTGGGCTCAAGCAATCCTGCTGCCTCAGCCTCCGGAGTAGCTGGGCTGGGACTACAGGCATGTGCCACCATGCCCAGCTAATTTTTTCTATATATATTAGTTGGCCAATTAATTTCTTTCTATTTATAGTAGAGGTGGGGGGGGGTGGGTTGCCCTCTTGCTCAGGCTGGTCTTGAAATCCTGAGCTCAAACGACCCACCCACCTCAGCCTCCCAGAGTGCTAGGATTACAGAGGTGAGCCACTGCACCAGGCCCAGAAAGTGGTTTTAAAGAACGTTGATCACTCTGGGAGACTGAGGCAGGCAGATTGCTCAAGGTCAGGAGTTCAAAACCAGCTTGAGCAAGACCCCGTCTCTACTACAAATAGAAAGAAATTAATTGGCCAACTAATACATATAGAAAAAATTAGCCAGGCATGGTGGCACATGCCTTTAGTCCCAGCTACTGTGGAGGCTGAGGCAGCAGGATTGCTTGAGCCCAGGAGTTTGAGGTTGCTGTGAGCTAGGCTGACGCCATGGCACTCACTCTAGCCTGGGCAACAAAGCGAAATTCTGTCTCAAAAAAAAAAAAGAATGTTGATCAAGGAAGAGTGAAACTAAAACAAAGAAATAGAAATAATGGAGAATACGTTTTCAACTCTTGAAGCTCCTAAATCGCTCTCATAGGTGCTTAAGTCTAGACCAATGATGTCCAGTTGAAATACATTGCAAGCAGCATTATGCAATCTAAAATTTTTGGTAGCCACATTTTTTTTTTTTTTTGAGACAGAGTCTCACTTTATTGCCCAGGCTAGAGTGAGTGCCATGGGGTCAGCCTAGCTCACAGCAACCTCAAACTCCTGGGCTCAAGCAATCCTGCTGCCTCAGCCTCCCAAGCAACTGGGACTACAGGCATGTGCCACTATGCCTGGCTAATTTTTGTTCTATATATATTAGTTGGCCAATTAATTTCTTTCTGTTTATAGTAGAGATGGGGTCTCGCTCTTGCTCAGGCTGGTCTCGAACTCCTGAGCTCAAACGATCTGCCCACCTCAGCCTCCCAGAGAGCTAGGATTACACGCGTGAGCCACCGCGCCCGGCCCTGGTAGCCACATTTTTAAACAGATGAAATTAATTTTAGGGCCAGGCGCTGTGGCTCAGGACTGTAATCCCAGCATTTTGGGAGGCCTAGGGAGGAGGATCGCTTTAGCCCAGGAGTTCAAGATTACAGTGAGCTGATTGTGCCACTGCACTCCAGCCTGGGAGACAAAGCAAAACCCTGTCTCAAAAAAAAAAAAACCAATTTTAGTAATGCATTTTATTTAACCAACATATTCAAAATACCATTTCAACATATAAACAATGTTATTAATGAGATATTTTACATATTTTTAATACTAAGTTTTCAAAATTTGGTGTTTATACTTAGAGCTCATATCAGTTCACAGTAGGCACATTTTGAGAGCTCATGAGCCACATATGGCTAGTGACTACAGTTTTGAACAGCATTGACCTGGACTCTAGAGTAATGAATGAGCAATCTATGTGGAGTGGGGAGTGGTATCATGGGTGTGTGGATCATGTAAAAGAAACTCTTGAAGTTGCTAACTCAAATGGCTATAGAGGCTAGGCAAGTAACAATGAAAAATGTCCTGGAGCAAAACAATAGGTAGTAGTGGAGACTAGGACACCCTGAGACTACAAGTTCCTGTCTAAAAGGGCTACCTCTCTTGAGTTTTAAAACACAGTGATGGCAAACAGAAAATGCCTATCAGCAGGATAAACAGTTAACTCTGCTTGCTACCAATGTATGGCCTCTGTGATCCATGGTATTCAAATGTATGGAACATTTTTGAAGAAAGAATATTTTAACAGAAGAATAGTACCTGGGCAAGGGGATGTCAAAGCCTGAGAATTTAATTAGCTTTCTGGCTGGATTCTGTACAGGGGTACAGTTGAATGCATTAAGCCACCATTACAATTTATGATCATAATTTGACTTCTAAGTAGACTTTTCTACTGAGGAGATAATTTTACAACCAACCTGGGATCCCTATAAATAAATAAGCTTGCATCATGATTTTTTGTTCTGAGCCTGAATAAATTAAGTTTCTGGGTTTTCAGAGCCATTGACTAGCAGACTGTGGACTTTTTTCTCCAACTTTAAGAAAAGGCATTTAATTATCAATTTATGGTTAACTGAAATTTTTTTTTCACATGAAAGTTACTTTTCGTACCTGTTTTGCCTGACAGTACCTGGTATACAGTAGGCACGCAATAAACATTTGTTAAAGGAATATAGTCCTTTTTTTTTTTAATTTATATTTAAAAATTTTTTTGAACAGGGATGCATTCTAAGAAATGCAAGTCCTTTTTTTTTTTTTTGACACTTTCTCTTTTGCCCTGGCTAGAGTGCAGTAGCATCATCATAGCTCACTGCAACCTCAAACTCCTGTGCTCAAGCCATCCTCCTGCCTCTGCCCCCCTAGTAGATGGGACTATGGGACTACAGGCATGCACCACCAGGGGCAGTAGAGACTGGGTCTCCTCCACTCAGACTGGTCTTGAACTCCTGACCTCAAGTGATCCTCCCACCTCAGCTTCCCAGAGTGCTAGGATTACAGGCATGAGCCACCATACCCAGCCGATGAACATAGTCCTTAACCTTTTGAAGGGCTCACAGACTTACAAACCTGAGAATCTGATGAAGGATAAGAACCCCTCTCTATGTCTAGTCCGTAAGCTCATCAGATTAAAAAGTAGAAAAAAAAGAACCCTTATCCACATCTTATCTGTGCCCTACCCATATCCTCTTAGCCCACCCAGAGATCACTACAACTTTGGTAGACAGATTCTGTACACCGCACAGAACTTCCTACCTCAAATACCTGATTATCTCTTTGTTTGCAAGGGCCAGCAGAGTTAACTTTAACAGGAACAATCCACAACCAATGAGAGATGGGATTTAGTAGCTAAATACTCCAGTTCCTCATACCTTAGTGGAGCAATTCTGAGGTATGTTCTACTATAGTGGTTTTCAAAATTTTCTAGCATACAAGAATCACCTAGAGAGATTAATAATATACATAGTCCTGGACCCAAGAGTTTGCATTTTTTTTTTCTGTTTTTTTGGTTTTGGTTTTGTTTTTTTTTTTTTGAAACAGGGCATGAGTGCAGTGGTCTTGTCATAGATCACTGCAACCTCAAACTCCTGGGCTCAAGACATCTTCCTACCTCATTCAGCCTCCTAAGCCACCATGTCCAGCAGTCTCACTATGTTGCTCAGGCTGCTCTCAAATTCCTGACCTCAAGCGATCCTCCCACTTTGGCCTCCCAAAGTGCTAGCATTACAAGAGTGAGCCACCATACCCATCCTTAGATTTCTAACTAAGCTCCTAGGATTTACTGATTCTGCCAATGCATGGACCACATTTTTGAGTAGTAGTATTCCCTGAGATTCCCCAGTGAGATTCTGCCCCAATTACCCAAAGAACCCTTTATTGACTTTGTTCTCACTCCCTTATAGTGCTTGGATTTCTGGGATTACCTCCCAAATAAACTACTTGCATCCAAATCTTTGTTTCAGGGTCTGTTTGGGGGGAAATCCAAACTATAACAGCCTTCTTTTTATAAAAATACACATAGCAATAGAGGTGTTTTTTTTGTTTGTTTTTTTTTTTTTGAGACAGAGTCTTACTTTGTTGCCCAGGCTAAAGTGAGTGCCATGGCGTCAGCCTAGCTCACAGCAACCTCAATCTCCTGGGCTCAAGCGATCCTTCTGCCTCAGCCTCCACAGTAGCTGGGACTAAAGGCATGTGCCACCATGCCCGGCTAGTTTTTTTTCTATATATATTAGTTGGCCAATTAATTTGTAGTAGAAACAGGGGTCTCACTCTTGCTCAGGCTGGTTTCGAACTCCTGACCTTGAGCAATCTGCCTGCCTCGGCCTCCCAGAGTGCTAGGATTACAGGCGTGAGCCACCACACCTGGTCTAGCAATAGAGTTTTGTATACAACTTTAGAGGAGGACCAGGCGTGGTGGGTGGCTCACGCCTGTAATCCTAGCACTCTGGGAGGCTGAGGCGGGCAGATTGCTCAAGGTCAGGAGTTCGAAACCAGCCTGAGCAAGACCCCATCTCTACTACAAATAGAAAGAAATTAATTGACCAACTAAAAATATATATACAAAAAATTAGCCGGGCATGGTGGCACATGCCTGTAGTTCCAGCTACTTAGGAGGCTGAGGCAGTAGGATTGCTTGAACCCAGGAGATTGAGGTTGCTGTGAGCTAGGCTGATGCCAGGGCACTCACTCTAGCCTGGGCAACAAAGTGAGACTATCTCAAAAAAATAAAAAAAATATTTAGAGGAGATATGAATGCCTTGAAATTCATTCTTTAGGTTATAAATGAAGATGAGCAAGATAAATGTCACAACCCAAGGTCCACTAAAATTTGGTCAGTCTAATGCAGGTCTGGCAACTTAATCTAACCATCAGCAGCTCATGGAGTTGGCTGAATTCAGTCAGCTCTCCTTAGAAGTTGTTTTCCCAGACCCTATTAACATCTCTTTATTCTTACTGGTCTACATCACTCTTACTTTATGGAATGTGGGAGTAAGCCTGGGACTCTAGAGAGACCTCATGCTTGAAATCAATAAAAAGAATGTTGTTGCTCATTTCTGGTGGGCTCTCATGGTTTCTTCCCAATCACAGTGCTTTCTGGGCATCACTGCAATACCCCATAATCCTTAGATCTTTTCTTGCTGTATCTACACAGAGCCAGGTATACTACAACTGTACCTGATTTATCTCATTCCCTTCTGGATTCCACATGGCTGCGTATTCTATTTCATCCTTTTGAGAATCTGTTACCTTTGATACATATATCCCAAAACCCACTCTGTTGTCATCTGGAAATTTTATGGCATGCTCTAGTTCTGTGAGAATTAGACCCTGATTATCTCAGCTTCTAATCAACTACATAAATAGATAACACCAGGGTCACCAACACCTGTTTCCTAACTGCAATGCACAGTAGCTTTCTAGCTTTGTCCACATATGGGCTAGCACATGTGTTTGTGCATGATTATTTGTCTCATGTACTGTTGAATAAACATGTCTTTGTGTATACCTATGAGTGTGGTTTTGTGGGTGTAGGTATGTAAGCAACCAGAGCTCAGGTCTGGTCTTAAAGTCTGAATAATAAATGTTTAATATTTGGCTTTAATTAGTCTTTGTGCATTGTTATCCTGAGCTTTCATCTGCCCTCAAATATCAGAGGAAGAATGAGTTCATTTGCTTGAAGTTTATTGACTGTTACCAGTGGCAGAGCAAATTCCATAAGAGAGCAGGTTCCATATGGAGCAAGTGGAAGGGGAGCTCTGAGTTGGTGAGGAAGGATGCTTGGAGTGGGGACTTGGAGTGAAGGATGGAAAGGCAGATATCTCTCTCCTTTTTCCCTCCATTCCCATAAGGATACTGGATTAACAGTGGGGGTATCCTGCTCAGCATTCCCTCTCCAAATTGGAACCAGAGAGGGGAAACTTGATGCAAATTAGAGGAAGAAACACCTCATAGCTCCTCTGTTTCTCCATCCAGGGGGACACCAATATCCACATGGTAGTCTACAGGCTCACCAGAGCTCAGCCAGGGAATAGGGGTTCGATTGAAAGAAGGCCTGTTGGAGAGGTTCTGGCTGTAGAGAAGCAGAGGTTCACTCAGCAGGGGCCCCAGATCAAACTTGGGCATCTGGAAGGTCATGCGTTTGGAGGCCTTCTCATATCCACCATAGGGCATTGCTGTCCTGAGGAGGGGAAACATTATGTAATTAAGAATCAGAACAAAAGAGACAGAGCCTTAGCAATGAGATGTTACCCTGTCTTGAGAATGGACAAGTCCTTGAACTCTAGTTTGAGATTGCTTCTGCACTCCTTAGTCTTCTTCTCCCCTTAGCACCCTATTTTGTCTTCCTGGTTTGCTTGTTTCCCCAAAGCTAATAATGAGAAAAGGAGTCTCTCTCAGAAGCTAAGCAGTTAGTACTTGGATGGGAGAAAAGGCATCTAGTGGGTACTAGAAAAAAGTCTTGTGGATAGTTGTGACCCAGACCAGAACTTCAGAGAAAGTGATCCAAAACACTATAGATCCAAGGGACTGGGGCCACCTTAAATTACAATGTAGAGACCACCCCCTCTATCTAATCCCTACCCACAACCCCAGATAGTAGATCGCCTAGCTGAGAGGAATTAATATTGCCTGGGAAATCCAGGCTCCTTAGGGCCAATTGCAAAAGCACTTCTCTAGCTTGCTTTCACATAGATCTCCTTTCCATGGTCTAGAGAAACCCAATTCCAGAACAGATACTTAAAGCCTTCTAAAGCAGGGTATAGGAAATAGAATCATATTACAGGGACAATAATGGCATCATAAACTTGAATGGAAGGGAACCTCAAGAGGCCTTCAAACACTTAACATATTATTTCCATTTTATATTCAAAGCAACCAAGGCTCAGAAGCAGGGCAACTTTCCAATGCCCACATAGCTATGAACTAGAATTGTGGCCTATGAACTAGAATTCGAATCTTGCCTCCCTGCAATTTTTCCCTTCATCACACTGCTGTGATGAAGCTAAGCTAGAGTAAACAGAGCAAAGGCCTTTGACTCAGGCCCCCATATTCCTACCATCCCTCCTTAACCTCCATCTGAAACATCTGAATTAAAGTCTCCATCCTAACTAAGGGCATGGTGCCACACTGGAATGTATGTCTTCCTTCCCCACCACCCCTACCTGTTGAAGGACTTATATTGGGGGAGTTCAGCTTTGGCTCCATAGGCCAGCAGGTCAATACCAAGTTCCACTTTTTGCTGGGGGTCAACCCCCATGGCTCGCTCCCATGGAGAAATATAGGTCTTGAACACAGTAATATGTTTTCCTTCTCCATCTGCCTGGTCTCCTGTTAGCCATAGGAGAGAAAAGTAAGTCAAATAATAGCTGTTAATTGCCAATGAAAGTTAATCCCACACCCCTATACTAGGGAAGTTGCTGGAGCCAGGGACCAAAGGTATAATATCCTGGTAACTGTTTGCTTGTGATGTAACAACAGTCTGGGGTCAGATCGGTGACTGAATCTGAAAAGCCAGAAAGATGACTGAAAGACAAGGCTTCTAGGTAAAATATACACATCTCTGTATCCTCCTGGACTCAGCGACACCAAGATCTATCAGCTGGCCTCCCCTGCTCCCCACACCAAGCCTAGGCCTCATTCCCGGGGACATCTCTGCTCTAACCAGATATGTTACTTTTGGATGCGAGTACTTGCCTGATCCTGTCTCACCAACCCCTGCTGTGCCAGCAGCTCCTCCTCTGCCAGCCTGGCCCCCAGGACCACCTGTATGCCCAGCTCCAGACCCAGAGCCCTGATGGTGTTGCCGGTTAGACCCATACTGTCCAGCAGAGCCACTGCCCCCTGCCTGGCCGCCACCACCGCCGCTGCCGCCTTTGCTGTAGGAGAATCCCTGACCAGCTGTGCCCAGCTGTCCCCCCACTGTGGGAAGGAACTTCTGGAAATGATCCTGAAAAGAAAGGACAAAGTGAGGGGAAGGTTAGCAATAGGTATGGCAAATATACAAAGACAGAAGTATGTATAGCAAAGGAGGAGATGATCAGAGACAGTAGCCAACCAGAAGACACTTAAGATTCTCCCCTCCAACAGATGGATAATAGATAGGCTAACTTAGAGGAATTAAACTCTACGTAAGAAGTAGGACCCCCTTGGCTCATTTTCTCCAATTATACCTTAGAGTGAGGGCTGCTCGTTCTCCATACTCCCCTTTCCCACCTGTACCCAGGCAAAGACAACCAAGACTTCTGCTCAACTAAAATTTGAAAGAATGGAGTCACCATGAAGAACCCAGTCTTTTTTTTTTTTTTTTTGAGACAGTCTCACTCTGTTGCCGGAGCTAGAGTGCTGTGGCGTCAGCCTAGCTCACGGCAACCTCAGACTCCTGGGATCAAGCAATCCTCCTGCCTCAGCCTCCAGAATAGCTGGGACTACAGGCGTGAGCCACTGCGCCCGGCTAATTTTTTCTCTACATACTTTTAGTTGGCCAATTAATTTCTTTCTATATTTAGTAGAGACAGGTCTCACTCTTGCTCAGGCTGATTTTGAACTCCTGACCTTGAGCAATCCTCCTGCCTCAGCCTCCCAGAGTGGTAGGATTATAGGCGTGAGCCACCGCACCTGGCCAAGAACCCAGTCTTAATTGGAAGAACTAGAGAGATTTCTGCCTCCCTTCCCTCAGTTTGTTCAAAAGTCAGAATCGTATTCTCTTTCTCTCTCTCTCTCTCTCTCTCTCTCTCTCTCTCCTGTCCCCTTGGTGCCTGTTGGACCAGGACTTCCTGACAGTGAAATTGTAGCGGATGAAGGGAAGGGTGGCCAAAAGGACAACACTAGATTCAGCCCCAAAGCCTAAAAATAACCTGGCCAACTCCTTCAGGAGGCTCTCCTGGCCATCTCACCACATACATCCTCATGCCCCACCCAGTGTAACCAGACCCAGGCAGGGAGGAGGGCTTTTGGCCTCCTAAAGTTAGATATGAGCAGCTCAGCACTTTTACTCTGCTCCTACATAATGGCCAATGACAGACATTTCTGCCCTTGGCCCCACATAGGAATCTATTTCCACTCTCCCCCAGCTACCCAGAGAAGGTGGAGGAGGAAGAAAGGAAATGGAGAAGGTTCCCTCCTTCTCAGCTATAACTCCTTGTGCCTGGGCTCTCTCCAATCCCTACTTCTCTTTCTTTGGACAAAGAGCCTGACTAGAAGATGCAGGATCTTGAAGGACAGTTCCAGTCTCTACATTGGGGTCCTTAGGAATGAGACCGACCCTTTATATGAAAGAATGGCTCCAGCAGGAGACAGCTATAAAAACCCACTGAACTCTTTCTAGGGTTGCCAGATTAAGCAAATAAAATGACAGGATATCACTTAAATTTGAATTTCAGATGCACAATAAATACTTTTTTAGTGTAAATATGCCCAAGTATTGCATAGGTCATACTTTACTAAAAAAATTATTCATTATATATCTCAACTTTAAAATATAGCACTGGGGCATCCTGTATTTTATCTCGCAACCCTATCTTTAACGCTTACCCATACAGGGAAGGAATTTTCTCCCTGAGGATGTGGGCTCCCCACCCCATCACCAGCTCTAAGATGGAGACTGAGTTTCAGAGGTGGGCTGCCACTCACCCTGGAGCTCTTGGGGGCTCAATACATCTGGGGGTTTAGCAACTTTATAAATTTTCAGGGAGGAGAGGATGATGGTATCTTGGAGTTTCTGGGATTCCTAAGAAGCTGTTAGACAAGGCACTAAGCTTTGAGATAGTGGTAAAGTTCCAAGCTCACCATTGAGCTGTCAGAAAAAACATCAGGGTTGTTCTCATAGATAAATTTCTCCACACGCATCTGCCGCAGTTTGAACATCTTGGAGCCCCGGTTGGTAAGCAGTGACAGCTCCTCCAACATCACATCCCTGGGGACGCTGATCTTCTTGCCCAGGTTAAGGCCTGAGCTGTCCTGTCCACCTTTTGGGGAAGTGGGGAGAAAGAGGCAAGGGAAATAGGAAAGCAGTGTTTTCTGGGCTCTGAATGGAGACCCCATCCACAACTAAGTATATGTCTCCTGGAAGAGATTATTTAGAGGAGCAGATGCTATCTGACCAAACTTTATCTTGTTTGTGAGGGATTCTGATTTCCTGGGACTTGGGGACAATGTATGGGATCTGGGGTGCAAAGCAGAGACAGCAGGGTTACTAGAGTGGAGAGGTGAATTGGGTAAAAGAGGCAAGGGCACGGGAGCAGAGCAAAGGGTAAAGGAACATCATAGATGGAGGCCACTGGAGAAACTGTAGCATGGGAGGAGGGCCCACAGCCAGTCCTGTGTGGAGTTGGCCATCCCTAAATACAGACTCCTGTCGTGTGTGTGTGTGTGTGTTTTAGACAGATTCTTACGCTGTCGCCCAGGCTAGAGTGCAGTGGCGTCATCACAGCTCACTGCAACCTCAAACTCCTGGGCTCAAGCGATCCTCCTGCCTCAGCCTCCCAAGTAGCTGGGACCACAGGCATGAGCCACCACGCCAGGCTTATTTTTCTATTTTTTGTAGAGACTGGGTCTCGCTCTTGCTCATGCTGGTCTCAAACTCCTGACCTCAAGCAATCTTCCCGCCTCAGCCACCCAGAGTGCTAAGATCACAGGCGTGAGCCATAGCACCCAGCCCAGACGCCTGTCTTAACTCCTTTCCCTTTTCTTCCCCTCAGTGAACTCTGGCTCCTAAGAACCTCGGCATAGGGACAGTTCTTCCCATGCATGCACTCCTGCACACCCCCAGGAAACATGCCTGTGCAGTTTTCCATTTTAAGTGTTTACACAGGCTTCCTAGCCCTGGGCGAAAGAAGTAAGGAAAGTATTGAGAACTTGGTCTGTGCCATATTTTCTTTTTGAAATATACCTCACTGATCCATGGGTCCTCTGGCCCTGGATCCATGCTGGGCAATATGGCAGGGTATTGTTTCAGATTACAAGGTGAAAATGGTGGAAGGATGGGTAGTCAGTGTTGAATCCTTTCTTCCTGCCCTTCTTACCCTTCCCACCCCCCTCCCTCCAGCTACTGGAATTCCTCTTGTTTGTTCACCCTAAGACATATACAACCTTATGATATTTCCGGGACTCTTGGGTCAGGGGTGCTTTTAGGAAGTCCCACACTAGGTAAATCAAACATGCCCTACCTCCAGTGAGTTCCATGATCAACTTGCTGGATTTCCTCTTCTTGTTGGGGGCTGGGGTTCCTGAGAGCGGCATTGTGGAGGTGGATTCGCCCTGGATAAGGAGGAGTTGGAGCATGGATAGGGACTGATTGTTTTTTTGGGTTTTTTTTTAAGAGACAATGTCTAACTCTGTTACCCAGGCTTAAGTGCAGTGGCGAGATCTAAGCTCACTATGGGCTCCATCCACCTCCTGTGCTCGAGCAATCCTCCTACATCAGCCTCCTGAATATCTGGGACTACAGGCATGCACCACCACACTCTGCTAATTTTTAAAATTCTTTGTAGAGATGGGGGGTCTTGATATGTTCCCCAGGCTGGTCTCAAACTCCTGGGCTCAAGTGATCCTCCTGCCTCAGTCTCCCAAAGGGCTGGGAATACAGACATGAGCCATTGCCCAGCTAAGGGTAGACTTCCTAACCTGAGGTAAAGGCTTCAGGGCACAAAATTTCATCAGATTTTCAAAGAAATATGTATTCTGCCAAAAGATGAAAACTCACTACTTTATGGCTTCAATTTCCGGGGAGGCAGGGCAGGAAGTATAAATGTACCCCAGCCCCCATCTTGAGTACATCTTGGGTACCCCAGCCCCCAGCCTCCTGTGAGCTGTTTTACATAAAGTGGATGCAGAGCTTAAGAACATAGTGGGGGGGAGCTGTTTGAAAAACAACAATAATACAAGCAAGGCAATGCACCCGAGTTTCATTGACTTGGCATGATTTGAAGTTTTTATTTGCATTGAGAGATCAGACTGGGGCTATGATTCCAGGCTCTGGTCTCTCCTCAATCTTTCCCTAAGCCCCATGGGGGGCAGAGAAATGTTCTGCCAGGCTTGAGGAGATTCAGCCAAAAACATTCTCCATAGGAAGGAGAGTTGTTGCTCTTCCATTGGGCCAGCTGGAACATGGCCTGGGAGGTCACGGCCGTGCTCTCTGCTCCTTCAGTCTCTCCCACTCCAGACCCCAGAGCAGAGTGGGGGGGGTGGCATTTGAACCCTGATACATGTCAATTCAGCAATATCACTGCAGCAGTGGGGAGTTGAGGAAGGACAGAAACATAGTAATAGGATCTGGCAGTGCAGGGGGACAAGCTAGGAGAAGATACAGACTTCAGCCCCTCCTTAACAGAAGTTGGCACTTAGCGAAATGCTGTCCTCTGCTGAATCTTGTTTCAAAAACATATCCACAACTCTACTGTAAACTTAGTAGGGTCTACCTTCCCCTTTTTCTAGTGTCTCCCTGAATATCTCCATTCCCCCTAACCTCCTGGATCTCTCTCCTTCCAACTCTCTGTGGTTCCCCTGAACTGGACAGCTGGGAGCTAAGCATAGATGGAGAGGGGGCTACTCCCCCAAATCAAGAATCAGAGTTGTAGACACAGACACAGAAGACAACAGAGTGGGCTCCAGCCCCTCGAACCATAGAGCTGGAGACTTACCGGCTGCTCAGGCGGTGGTCAGCTCTCCCTGGGGTCCAGCAGCTTTGGAGGACTGAGCTGCTGTGACCGCAGAACACGAGCTGGGCAGGCGTGGGGGCAGCACTGGCAGTGGGGGAGGGAGGGTGGTTATTAATAGAGATGATGAGTGCAAGCAGCTCAAATGGCACAGGGGGCACTGAGACCCTGGAACCAAGATCGTGTCTTCCTTGCCCAGAGGCTCTGGAAGGGTAGAAAAGACCTTTGGGATTTTCCCGCCCAGCTGTCTGAGCCAGGGACCAGTCTACCCAGGGACTTCCTTTCCCTTCACACCTAGAATCTAGATCCAAAGAAATACTGAGGGAGAAATTGAAGACTGAAAGGAAGAGGGGAAGCAGGCAGCAAGTGGTGGATAGGAATTCAGAATGGGAGAGAGAGAACCTGGAGAACATGTCCTGAGGGCTGCTCAGAGCCAATCCAGGCCAGAACTGGAAAGATCTGGGGTATATTTGGGAGGGAGGACTTAAAGCACTGTTTGGGGACAGGAAGTCTTCACAATGGAACTGCTCTTTTAAGTTCCTACATAGGTTGGTCTTTTCTCTGTGAGGGCCAGCTCTTGGCAGAATAAGGTACCAAATTAATCAAACCCAGGGTTTCCTAGGCATGGAATGTGGGAATGATATGGGAAAGATTTGAGCAATTATTCTGTCTGCCTGACTCCCTTTTCTTTCCTCTTAAACTCTGGCAGCTCTAAGTACAGGTGAATACTTGGATCTGCCTTTTAACCCCCATTTACTATTGGGGTGTTCAGTTTGGCCTGCTGTGCAGGACAGACATCCATGTCTCCTTGAGAAGCACATGTAGCCCTCTGACCTGACAGGGGCTTGTTCTCTGAGGTTCCTATTTCAGATTTCCTTCAAATGGAGAACACATCCTATAGGATCTGGACTGTCCCATACTGTTCCAAAGGAGCCTCTGGGTAGGGGCACAAACATGAGAGCTCCCTTGGGGAAAGCCTGTTATTTGCCCAGCCTCTTCCTCAGTAGCTGCAGGAACACTGTGGGTCCTCCTCTACCTTCTGCTTAGGTTCTGGAACCAGCTGCTGCTGCATCTTTGCTACAGCTACTACCACCTTGTTGCAGCTGCCTTAGGAAGTGGCTTTTAAAATATATTTATTTATTTAAGAAAAATTTTAAGAGACAGGGTCTTGCTATGTTTTGCAGGCTAGACTCGAACTCCTGGTCTCAACTGATCTTCCAGCCTCAGCCTCTGCATAGCCAGGACTACAGGCTTATACCAGGAAGTAGCTTTTGTAGCTTTCTTTTGTTCACTGTGAACTCTCTTCTCTTGCTGACCACACCCTTCCCCAGTCCTGTACTTTTTCGGGTTCAGGCTAAGGGCTAAAATATACCCCTCCCAGCTGGCCTCTGCCCAGACCAGCCGTGCCTCCAGACCTCTCATCGTCTGTCCTTCTCCATTCCTTTCCAACCCAAAGGAAGCAATTAGAAGAAAAACCATAAATAGCAAAAGGTGATTTCATTATCACTACCAGCCTCGCCCTCAAAAACAAAAACAAAGGGAAAGTTTGATCTCCTATGATTGGTTACCTGTAAGGACTGAGTGGGTGAAAACAGGCTAGTTAGCCTGTATCTGGGCCCTTTCTTTGGAATTCTGAGACACTATACTTGGGAGCGTCTACAATGTAGACTATATGTCATGGATCTGGTCTTTGTTACAAATGTGCCCTCTGCTGGTAGAAGGGGAGCACTGGCACTTTCCTTCTCAGAAGTCTTTAATTCTAGCCTGCCTCCATGGCCTTCTCTTCTTTATCAATCTCAGTCCACACTGGTCTACCTTTCTCTCCTCCTTCCCTCTCCCATCACACTTTCACCTCCAGCCATTGCTTTCTCTTCCTTTAATTCCCAGAGACTATTAACATAGTTGCTTTCTCCAGGGAGCTAAGAAATTTTGATGGCAAAGGGCTCAGAGGACCTTTCCAACTTCTCTCAGTTCTGTAAACTGAGGCCTTGCCTGGAAAGTATGGAACGGGGAAGGAAAGGGGAGAACCTAGATAGAGACTGCAGGGAAAGGGAACCACGAGGAGTGGTAAAGTTGGCTAAATTGGAGCAGGACAGAATTGGTAGGGAAGAGCAAAAGACCTGGAGGTGACGGACAAAAGAGTGAAAATGGGAGGACAGGAACAGAGACAGAGATCAAAAATCAGATCAGGGGAATGGGTTAGAGAAGATCAAGGAGAGATCAGGATTTGGGTATAAAACTAGAAAAGAAAACAGCAACAGAAGGCACGGGGCATAAGTTTATTCTTGTGCACAAACCAAAGTCCTGTGACTCATGACGCACGCGCAATATGCAAATGGGATTATTACTTTCCAGATGAAACAGCAAACGTGGCTGGCGGTGGTCTTGGTGAAGGGGGAGTCCATATCCCTGTAGGGTCAGAGATCAGGACCTGAAGCTGAAAATGAACAAGAACTAGGGTTTTGAGGATAGGGTAGGACTGAAAAGAGGTTTTGGCTTTTGGTGCTTCCCTGCTCCTTCCCAGGCAGTCATGACAAGCTGCAGAAGACAAACTGAAGGACAGACTCAAAGGAGGTCGCACAGACACCAACTGTTCTTTCAGCACTCAGCACACGCCCTCCTACCTCCCTCCTACCATCATCCGCCTTTACTTGAACAAATTCAGTTTTTTCCCTCAGATTTTTTCCTGACTCCCCCAATTTTTTCTTGGCTGGCTTCTTGTTACCCAACTTTACTTTCTGCCAACACTGCACTCTCCCTCACCACGCTCCTCTCTGTGGCGCGATCACTGTCACTCATTTCTGCTCTGCTCCTGGTTTCTGTCTCACTCTCCACACCATGGCTCTCTTTTCCCTCCTTACTGTCTTAAGCTCAAGAGGCAAAGAAGCCAATGATTTGTTCATTCTCAGAGGAAATTTTCTTTATTTTTTTCACTTCCTGGATACTGGGTTGGTCAGCATGGGGCTCTCAAGTTGCTAACTTTCTGAAATCCTGATGATTGGAAGAAGTCTTAGTTCCAGTCTTTGCCTAATTGGTATAACTCAGCCCATGCAAACTGTCCTGGGCCTTCAGTCTTCTCATACTCCATTAGTTTCACAAGATGCTGTACACCTGCTACAGACACTGGTCTCTAAGCAGTTATCCCCTAGTGAATCTGTTTCTCCCCACTAAGCTCTATGTGGGAATATCTGACCCTTCTCTCAGTACAAGGATAAGACCCAGATTGGGTCTTTATTTAGAGCTCTGCTCTTATTCTTGCCTCAGACAGAAGAGAACATCTGGGCACACACACACTTGCACATACTTGCACACACATGTACAGGCCTAGGTATATGCCACCCAAGCTTGGAAAAGCAGAGTGAGGAGTAGGGAGGAGCTTAGTGCAAACAGGTCAGTCCCTCTGCTGTCTGCCAGGTGGCGAGCTTCTTGCCTGAAGTCCCAGTGGTAACTTCTGTGTGCTTCTCACTGAACATTAAAGTAAGGCCCACAGAGAAAAGCACAAATGTAAAGAAACAGAGACCTGTGCGGAAATATGAGCAGAGAAGCCTGGAGATAAAGACAGAGGTACAGGCAAGGAAATACAGAGACAAAGGAAAGCAAAGATACCAAAGCAGAGAGAGTAGGCTGGAAAGCAGCAGGGAGGTGGGGAGTGAAGAGGGAGCTGGGGGATGGGACACCAACTCTAAAGCTATCTCTGGCAGGAGGAAATTTAGCCTCCAGGTGCTTGAGAAGAGGGGGTGGGATAGGGTAGGAGAAGCGACTTTAGGAACTGGATGTCCCACTTCTCCTTGGTCCTGGGACCCGTGCCCTGCTCACTGGTGTCCTGCCCTAGGCCTCCACACATGAGCCTGCAACCCTGTTCTGGTGGCTGAGAATCGGGGCCTGGCTACCTGAAAACCACAGGAGCTGGGAGGAGTCTCAAGGCCCCTGGGAGACTCTGGAGGCGGGGCTGGGCTAGGAACAGGGGCTGAGGCCAGCTCTGCCCTCCAGATGGGCTCATCCAGCGTAGTGGCTGCTCTGGGGGCAAGCACGGTGGGAGCCAGTGGCTCCGCAGTAGGCTGGGGCCCCGGAGTGGAAAATCTGCGAATCTCCTGGACTCGGGCAGTTTTGGGAGCCCCTGAGGAGGTGGGGCCAGGAGTTGGGGGAACCTCATCAAAACAAAACATAGCAGTTTTAAGTTGGTAGGGTTGATGCCGCATGAAATCCAGAGCCTTGATGCCCTGCTTGGGGGTTGCACGAGGCCCCTGGGATTGGGCCTTACTTGGGAGAGTTCGGGCAGCCTGGGGGAAATAGGGGGAGAGCAGTGGGTTGTAAGCAATAGGAGGTGGGGCACGGATGTTGGGTGAATATTTCCAAGAAGGGGGCAGTGAGGGGGTGGGAGAAGGACTTCTGGGCCGAGGACCAAGGCCGGGACCAGGCGTAGCTTCCACCACATACCTATCTGCACGGCTCTGCCGCTTGGCAAAGAGCTCCCCACCCCTTCCCTGAAGCCTTGGTGGCTCAGGGATTCCAGCCGAAGGGGCTGCCCCATTCACTAGCCCATCTAGGAGCCCTCGAGATGGAGGCTTAGGAGCCACTGGAGGTGGAGTCTTGGGAGCCACAGGAGGTGGGGTCTTGGGAGCCATTGGAGGCGGGGTTTTAGGTGTCACGTGAGGCAGGGTCTTGTAATTCCTGGGCCCTGGTGGCTGCATGAAGTTGCAGGCTTCAGCCCCGAGGCTCAGAGCGTCCTCCTCAGGACCAGATTCAGCACCCCCGGCCCGGGGGTTTTCATCCAGGTTTTGCACCAGCGAGAGCAGCTCGGGGTTGGGCGAGTTCTTCTCCTCCTTTCCCGGCCGGAACATCTGCTTCCGGGTCCCCCGGCGCCGGGCCTCCTGCAGGATGCCGGTGCGGGCAGCTGGCACCGAGATGCGCTGTTCCCGGGCGCTGCGGGGCTCCGGGGCCGCTGGGCCCGGGGCTGGCACCTCTGGGCGCGCAGAGGGTCGCAGAGGTGCGGATAGGAAGATAGACGCGGTGGACGTCATGGCAGCCGCGCTAGGAGGAGCGGGGGGCTCTGGGGCTGCGCCTGGGGTAACAGGCCGACTGGGGGCTGGGATGTACAGAGAGCTGGTGGCCGTCACAGGCCCAGAGGCGCGGGAGGTGCTGGCGGAACCCGAAGTTGGCGTGTGGCTGGGAACCCCTGAGGGGAAGCTGGGCTGAGGGGTGGGCCCCTGTGGAGAGGACAAGAAGGGGGGTGGGGCGGGGCTGAGGCCTTCCAAGCTTTCATTCGCCCTCTTGGGGGCTACGGGCCGGAAAATAACCGAGCTGGTGCTTGGCCGCTGCCCTTGTAAGCCCGGGGTAAAGGGCCTGGCCGACCGGTTAAAAACGCTTGGAGCTGGGGTGGAGGCCCCACCACCCGATAGGAAGGGGCTGGGGCTAGCTACAGGGGCCGGCAAAGGGCTGGGTGGGAGCATTGCCGCGTCCGGAGGAGCACTCTGGGCCCGAGGTGGAGGTGGCGACTGCAGGCCCTGCCCGTTGCTCATGGCTGCGGAGCCAACCTTATCCAGCTCCTGGGTGCTGGAGGCTGCGCGCTGGCGCTGCTGTTCAAAGAGCTGGACCCCTCTCCCAGAGGCCTCGCTCAGCTGCCCTCCCGCCTCCGCTTTGCCTGAGCCCACCCTGGCCAGCTCCATGTCCAGATAGGGGCTGTCCCAGTCGGACTGATTGGTGAGGCTGCGGGCGTCGGAGAAGGTTTCTTCCTCGAGCTCTGACTCACTAGTGGGGGGAATGCCGTCCTCCTCCTCGGCGCCTGTCCCAGCAGCAGCTCCAAAGCTCACTAGGGTGTACTTCTTGGCTCTCTGCCGGCGTTTCTTAAACATAAGCACTCCCTTGGAGTGGGGGTTAGGGGCTGCAGTTAGCAGGGATGCAATCGTCCGGCATTTGGTCTTGGCTTCCTTCACACTCTTCTCTTGGAGGCTTTCCACACGTTGCAGTTCTGAAGAGGCCAAGAGGGAGAACTGTCAGTGGGGCTTCCCCAGCCAGCTCCTCAGCCTTGTTCCCCAAGGCTTTCACCCAGCGCCCCAGCCAGCGCCCTCACACCTCCCACCTCCTGCCTCCCATCTCCTACCTCCTACCTCCTGTCTTTCACTGGCCTGATCCACAATGTCTCCAGCCTGTGGCAAAGACCTCTGACTTGGGGATAGAATGGAGGGTGAAAGGTGAAATCAAGGACAGTTATAAGGGAGGGCAGAGTCCAGTTGGCTGCCCTGACACTACTCTGACCACAGCTCCTTTATCCTCTCTTCCCTCTATTCTGCTCCTAGCTTCCCAGAGACGTGCTCTTATCCACCCCACACATTCCTCACCTGCCTCCCATTCCTGACTGGCAATAGGGGGGGGGGGGAAATGTGTCACTCTCCATGGCTGGCAGGGAGATGAGGCAGGTCCCAGGGAGAGAGAAGATTAGAAGTGATGTTTTTCTCCCACCACAGAGACCATGTTAGGAGACTTCTCACAAAGTTTAGGACTCATGCCCTCTCTCCACCCCTTACTCCTATGATAAAGACACAAAGGACCCTTAGGAATGAAGATCTTCATTCACAATTCCACCCACATCATGCAGTCCACATGATAAACAATCAAAGAAATAACTCCCACCACACATCATTTCAACGAGAATAGCAATCTAGTGAAAGCCGATTGTAGGCATACTTTCTCCTATGTACTTTTCTCTGTCGTTCACATACACCCCAGCTTACATACACCTCAGTTCTCGCACACATGTAAATACTCATGCGCCCACACAAAAACACACACTCAAATATATTCACACACCTACATGCTCCAGGTGGCCCTTCTTCCCAGACTTCCCGTTGCAGAGATCCTGTTGCTAACAGTTTGGACAGAATTTTAGAGTTTATCTTGGCCTTCCAGTTGCCAGGGCACTCCTGTGTGCTTTACATCCCTGCTACTCACAGCCAGGGGTAGTCTTGAATCCAAGATGCAGGAAAAGCCAGAGTGCTGGTCTCCAAAGTAACCCTCCAAATCTTTAGGATATCTCAAGGTCATCAGCTAAATATATTGTCCTTTTCTCCAAGCTGGGGATGGTCATGGGTAGGCTTCTTTGAGCCTCAGAGCTGCCCCCTATTTTTCAAGCCTTCTAGATAAAGAGCTTTGGCAGCTGCTGCCAGGCAGGCACGCAAGGACTATGTGCTAAAGGGAGCCAGGGCAGGGCTTCCCATGCCTGGATAGGTGGGGCCAGGAAATGGGAGAGGTTGCTCTCCAGCTAGGACCCTGTCTTGGACATGGATATTCTCTGGTTGATGGTCCCCAGTTCCTCCTGAAAAATTCTTGAAATTCCATCTATTTTCCGCTCAAGATACCAAACTCTTATTCCTCTAATCCCAACGTTTATACCACAGAACAGTACTGTGGATGAGAGAACAGGCATTAGAGTCAGGTTTGTTCAGGATTTTGATAATGGGAGAGTTACTTCACCTCATTGAACTTCAGTTTCCTCATCTTTAAATGAAGGTGATAATAGCTACCTCATAGGATTGCTAATAGGATTAAGTGACATAATATAGGTAAATTTAGCACTGAACACAGCACTATGGGCCACTGTGAGGAACTGCTACTATCAAAGATTTCTCTAGCACACACATAGGCACTTTCTTGTTCACACATATCTTCTTCCACAGACTCATGCCTGCATGCCTTCGTGTATTCATAGTGTACTCAGACCTGTCACACAGTCTGTTCCCATGAGTTTTTTATGGCTCATGTGGCCATAGCACCACTGAGAAAGGAGCACTAAAACTCTCCTGAGAAAAGGAGAAAGAGGACAGGAAAAGGAGGGAACAAGAGAATGAGACCTTTCCCGAAGACTGCCCTTCTTAAACTGTTGATGTTTTCCCCTTCATTCTAGACCCCAGAACTCTCTTAGACATGGGAGTATAGTACCTGCATAGAATGAGTCTTGAAGCTCAGGAACTGGGTCTGGGGCTTTGTTGCAGCTGGCTTGGCTGAGGGGCTCTTGGCTGATGGGCTCAAAGGTCTCCATGCCGAGAAAGGCAGTGTTGGCTGGAGCAGGACCAGCTTGAGCCACCCCCCACGCCTTTTAAAGCCCCTTTGTCTTGTCCCAAGAGCTGGCAGCTGAATGAGCTCACTGTACTATTTTTGGAACCTGGCCCCCTCCCTTCTCTCCACTGCCCCACAAGCCCTGGTGTGATGGACGTGGGCACCTGCCTCCCCTTCCCCCAACTCCACCTCAGTGGACAATGAGGTCTGCTTGGCTAAAAATATCTCTGAGCCACTAACTACAGTCTCACCCAGCATGATGGAAAGGGAGGGAGTGCTAAATTGAGAAGTGGGGAAAGCATGGGATCCTGAGTCTGCCTCTGGAATTTCTTTGTGGGATATTGAGCATTCTCAGGGATGTCAGACTCTAAACCGTCATGTACTTGGCCTGTATTCCAAACTTAGAGGCACAAAATTCTATGGATCAGGAATCAGAATGATGGAGGGGAGGAAAGAAAGATGAAAACCAGAGGGGGAATCCTGAGATTTCCAGGGTAACAAGAAAGGTATCTGTGGGAGGGGCATGGGAGGCATAGAGCAGGGAGAAAGTTCACCCGTAGACCTTGTTCTGTAGCTCACATCAAAAATAGCAAAGAGCCTGAGATAAATAGAACTGGCTTTTTCTGTCCAGGCCAACATTCTTGCCTGAGATAAGGATAAGGAGACAGAGATCCCTCCTTCAACCACTTCCTAGGGATCTCATGACTATCCCATAGCCTCCCAGTTGCCAGGAATCCTAACTGAACTTACTCAAAGGTAGCTCTGATGCTATGCCTGCAATTAACTCTGTAAAGAA
>VSMD01090197.1:0-30243 GCA_008750895.1 Mirza zaza | reverse complement strand
GTTTCCTCGCTGCAACTTCCACACCAAGCCCTCCTGTCTGAGTGTCTGACACTAGGGACCACAGACCTGCCTCAGGGACGGCCAGGCTGGTGACCATCCAGGCCTCCCCCTTGCTCAAGCTCCTTCTCCAGCTCCCCAGGGGACTCATGGCTCTGTCTGTGACTCTGGGCATTTTCCAGCCCGAGGTTCATTTAGGACAGGTGAGGAGAATCCCCCATGAAACCGTCTTCACTTACTCGGGCGGGGCCCCATCGTCCAGAGGCGCTGGCTCCCTGCACACCTGCCCTATGAGGGGGACATCCAGGACAGGGACCAGCCACCCATACACCAGGGCTGGGACCCAGGGCTATAGGGCAGGCCCGGAGAGAGGGCAGGAGGAGGGAGGGTCGCTGTGGGTCACGCCGGAGAGGGGGCCCTCCCGAGAGCCGGCGGAGGAGGCTCAGAGGCAGAGATGCTTTGGGGGCCGGCGTACCTGGGCTCCGTGCTGGGCCGAGCTCCTCGTGCTGCCCCGCGACACTTCCTGCGTCTCAGGCCTCCTGCTTCTGGGACCGGCACAGGGGGTGACGGTGTGATCCTCGCCCAGGTTCTCTCAGGGCCCGGGAGACTTATATACGATATGGCGAAGTGACCTGAGAGCTGCTGACTCAGGCGCTGTGCCCCACCCCTTCCCAAACTGAGGCCAGGATGCCACCCACATCAGGGTCACAGAACAGGAACTTCTCTGCCAGTTTTGTGCCGGCTTTGGTTTTGATTTCCCACCCTGACACCAGCCCTACCTGGACGCTGTGCGCTGACACAGAGGAAAAGAAACTCTGGCACCACTGGGTCACTTTGGGTAGAAGTAGCTGGAAGGCGGGAGGACAGGGCACAGGTGGGAGGACAGGTGTTCACACACTGCAGAATGGCCCCACAGGGCCCGTGCTCCCGGAAGTCAGGCTCCCGGACGGCCGAGCCTGCACCCCACAGCGGGCAGTGCAGGGCGCGCCTGGCCCCGGCTCCCGGGCGCTGTGTATCCAGGCGGCTGCCTCAGTCCTGCACTGGGGGTGGGGAGCTGCTCTGAGATCAGGGTGGGGCTTCATGCCAGGCCCTGGGAAGGGAAGGGGACACAGGTGTTGAGGCTGCCTCTGTCTCATCCATATGCTGACTGCAAACTAGAGCGTGGACGGTTCCATCCCCAGGACCCAGAGGAAACAATCGAGGCTCAGAGAGGTGCCGAAACCTGCCAGCCCCCCCAGGGAGCAGAGGGATGCAGCGACAGGCGCCCAGCTCAGGAGGGCCACCTGTGCCCTTTCTTCCCACCTCCAGGCCGTGGGGAAATGTGGGGAGGTTGGGTTCCTGCCCCAAGCCAGCCCCTGAGTCCTAGTGGCAGGTCACCCCGTCTTCTCTCAGGTCCTCCTGCTTCACCCAGCACAGCTGCCAGTAGAGGGGCTGGCTGTGTGGGCCCATGGGGCTGTCCCTGTCCATTGACACCCCTGTCCTAGCTTCTGTCAGACCACCCTGTTGTGGCCAGCTGTCCCATGCAGGGAAAGTCCACCTCCTGGGGGCAGTCTCCCCTGTCTGCCACACTGAGCACAGGGCTCCTTGCCCCTCAGGCCCACTGATCACCGTGTGCAGGTGGAAACCTCAGAGGTGTCCCTGGTGTTCTCAGGTGGATCCTTCTCATCATGGACAGATGGGAGGGGGCTCTGCCCCTCTGCTGTGAGGACCCCTCTTGTCCTATCTGTGGGGAGACCCAGGAGAGCTCCTCCCAGGGTCATGCTCCCTGGCAGCGCCTCCACATGCCTGGCCCCCAAGTACCAGTTCTGTGGTCTCCCCCAGTCACCTGTCCTGGCCGGGTTCTCCTTCCCTACTGCCCTTGCCCAGAGCCATGACCCCGAGCCGCCTCCCCCTCTCTATCCAGACAGGCCCTGCTGTGCACAGTGTCCCCCACTGACAAGTCCGCTTCCCACTGACTTCCTCCTGGACACGCGGGCTCAGGGAGCCCTTCTCCTCTGAACGAGGTAGGCTGTCAGCGTGGCAGTGTGTCTGCCCTTGTCCCCGGGGGCTCTGTGTGGGGCCTCTCGGGCCTCAGGAGATGGACCTAGCAGGATGTGGAGACACCAGCTTAGGGTCTGGCAGAGGGGGCTGCACAGGGCCGAGGGCTCACAGGATAGGCAGGCCCAGGCACCTGGAGTGGGAGGGTGGGTGGGGTAGGGGCCACTGGGGGCTTCACCTAGGGGTGTGCTCCCCCATCTGCTGCCCTCCGCTGCCCCTTCCTGGGCCCCAGAGGCCGTGGGTGGCCAGACCTTGGGCCCAGCTCTGCAGCCCTGTCACAGCTGACAATGACCTGTCCCTGGATCTGGGACCCTGGACCTGGGACCTGCTGGCTGTCCACTCAACCCTTGCCTCAGCCACCTCCTGTCTGTGCCCCAGTCCCTAAGCCTGGCGCTTGCTCCCCAGTGGTGTCCTTCTGGAAACCTGTTCTTGGGTTACATTTGCAGACCCAAGACCACCTGCTTGGCCCAGGGCACAAGTACTTGGGGCCCTTCCAGGGACAGGCCTGCAAAGGGAGAGGAAGGCCCGGGGGAGGGGGAGGGGCTGTGTCCTTCCTGTGCACGAGGCAGGTGCTCCAGGTGTTAATGGGATGTGAGGATCCTTGGGTGTGCTGGGGGCGGGGCTGGGCACAGGACGGGGGCGTGAGGAGCAGCGTGAGTGACCAGCTGCCCTGCTGACAGCCCAGTCTTCACTCTGCACAGCAACACGACGGCCGCACCTGCAGCTCAGGTGTGCCGGGACCCTGCCCTAGGACACTGCTCTCTGGGTCTCTTTCACCAGGGTGACGCCCTCTGTCTGTACTGAGAGTGGCCCCGTTGCCCAGGATGACTGCGTGGGGGATTTTTGGTCACTTGATACCAATAATGGAGGCTGGGCTGTTGTCAGAGCCCAGGCCACAAAACCACGGCAACAGATTTAATGAGCAGATCTTTCTGCACCCCACACCACTCCCTTGGAAATGTCAATGTCCTCTGATTTGGGGCAGAGCTGAGTGGGACTCTCAGTGTGTCCAGGTACTCTGAGGAGGCTTCTTGTGTCACAGCATGTCACAGTGCGTGTGTGTGTCGGGGCCACGGGACCAGTGTGCCTTTCTGCCCAGGAACACCTGGTTGCGAGCCCTGTTCTGAGTCGCATATGTGGCTCCTGAGGTCCCACAGGACATCCTGAGGTGGCAGCCACTGGGTGTCATCAATCATATAAGCCACACGTCACAGAGTGAGGACCCAGCGCCCAGGATGGGACAGACACAGCCGAGCCACAGCCCTGACACCTGCTGCCCTGGCCCCGGGTTCTGTCTCTGGCCCTGACCTCCTGCCTCGGGCTAAGCTCCCCTCCCCCCACCCTGGGGCTGAGCTGGGGCTCCTGGGGCTACTCGTGTCCCCCGCCCCTGTCCTAGTCCCTGGGCTCCTTCCCCCTGACTGGCCCTGTCCTGGGTCTCAGCCATGGGCTCCTCATGCTTCTTCTCTAGGGGTGGAATCGGGGGGATGTGGGGACGGGAGACCCCTGGAACGCCCCTGGAACCCCCCCGACTGCACATGTGTGGCTCCTGCCCAATATGGAGACTCTGCTCTCTCTGTAATCACTGAGGGGCTCGTCCCTTCCAAACTAGGCTTGCTGGCTGGACGACTTTGTCAATGTGGGAAGGATTTGAATTCAGGTTCTTCTCCTGTGAGCTTTAGCCATATTTTCTTATCCCAGAGGGAATTAGTGTGACTTTTGCCACCACTGAGGGTTCACTACAAAAGAAAGACATTCATACACTTGCCAATGTTTATTTAAATACTTGGAATTCATGATATATTTATAGAGAAAAAATTAGGGAATATTCTTGTTTCAGTTGACCTTTGAGCAACAGCGGTTTGAAATACATTTGTCTACTTATATAGGGATTTTTTCTTTTTGAGACAGAGTCTCGCCAAGCCGTCAGCCTAGCTCACAGCAACCTCAAACTCTTGTGCACAAGAGATCCTCCTACCTCAGCCTCCCAAATAGCCGGGATTATAGGCATGAGCTACCATGCCCAGCTAATGCTTTTTATTTTTTAGTAGAGACAGGGTCTCGCCCTTGCTCAGACTAGTCTTGAACTCCTGACCTCAAGCCATTCCCCCTCCTCAGCCTCCCAGAGTGCTAGGATTACAGGTGTGAGCCACCACACTCGGCCAGGATTTTTCAATAAATATATGGGAAAAAGTTTTGGAGATCTGTGACAAGTGGAAAAAAATGAGACAAACTGCATAGCATAGCTGTCAAAAAAAATTAAGAAAAAGTTAGATATGTCATGAATGCATATAATATATATATAGATACCAGTCTATCAGTCTATTTTATCATTTACTACCACTTAATATACACTAATCTATTATAAAAGTTAAAACTTATCAAAACTTAAATGCACAAACACAGAACGTGCTCAGTACCTTTCCCAGTCCAGAGGAATATGAACAAATGGAAAGATGTGGAATTAAGTGGTCATTGTGTTTTTGTGGAAAATTACCTGTAGTACATAGGGTACTACTGTAATCATTTGGTAGCCGCCTCTTGTTGCTATTGTGTGAGCTCAAGTGTTGTGAGTGTCTGAGTATCCACTTAAACCTTTCTGTGATGTTAATAATCCCTCTCTGGGAAGTTTGTATCACTGCAATAAGCAATCTATCAGCTAGGCAGGGTGGCTTATGGGAAGTTTGTATCACTGTAAAAAGCAAACTCTCAGCCAGGCAGGGTGGCTTATGCTTGTAATCCCAGCACTTTGAAAGGTCAGGGCAGGAGGATCTGTTGAGGCCAGGAGTTTGAGGCTGCAGTAAGCTATAATCACACCACTGCACCCCAGCCTGGGTGACAGTGCGAGGTCTTGTCAAATATATATATATATATATCTCTCTTAAGATTCTCGTGTATCTGTCATGACGTCCAGTGCAATACAGAGAACCTTTATCAATACCATGGGACCCATACAAAGTGCCACTGGTGATGCTGGAAGTGCTTCCAAGAAGCAGAGAAAAGTCATGTCATTACGAGAAGAGTCCAAATTGCTGCTCCGTGCCTTTCAAGACAAAGGAGTCCAGCACAGAGACCATTGTAAAAAGAAGAAAAGGAAATTCACGAAGCCATCGCTGAGGCTGTGGCAGCAGGAGCTGAAACTGTTGCCCTTTTTGTGAGATATCCTTTTATCTCCCGTTGAAAATACAGTTTTTATGTGGGCGCAGGATTGCTATGAGAAAGCATAACTACACACCCTAATATAAATTAAGAAAAAGCAAAGTCATTATATAAGGTCTTAAAGCAAAAGGAAGATGAAGGGTATACGGGTGCAGAATTTAATTATGTTTTGGTAATTCTGCAAAGAGGTTTGGCTTAAAACATGTCAAGATAACAGGAGAAGCAGCCTATGCCGACCAAGAGGCAGCAGACAGGTTCCCGGACACCATTAAGAAATTCATTGAGGAGAAAGGACATCTGCCGGAACCGTTTTCAATGCAGACAAAAGCACTGTATTCTGAGGCCAGGCGCGGGGGCTCATGCCTGTAATCCTGGCACTCTGGGAGGCCGAGGCGGGCGGATTGCTGGAGGTCAGGAGTTTGAAACTAGCCTGAGCAAAAGCAAGACCTCGTCTCTACTAAAACAGAAAGAAATTAATTGACCAACTAAAAATATATATACAATAAATTAGCTGGGCGTAGTGGTGCATGCCTGTAGTCCCAGCTACTTGGGAGGCTGAGGCAGGAGGATTGCTTGAGCCCAGGAGTTTGAGGTTGCTGTGAGCTAGGCTGATGCCACGGCACTCACTCTAGCCTGGGCAACAGAGTGAGATTCTGTCTCAGAAAAAAAAAAAAGACACTGTATTCTGGAAAAGAATTCCACGAAGGACATGTATGAGTAAGGAAGAGAAGTGAGCGCCAAGATTTAAGGCAGGAAGGGACAGGCTACCTGTACCGTTTCATGCTAATGCAGTCGGGCTTATGATCAAAACAGCCTTGTCTGCAAACTGCTAACCCCGAGCCCTGAAGGGAAGAGATAAACACCAGCTTTCGGGGTTTGGGTTGTCCAGCAAGAAGGCCTGGACAACAGGAACCATTTTTCTGGATTGGTTCCATGGTCGCTTTGTCCCCGAGGTCAGGAAATACCCTTGCCATCAGGGACTGCCTTTAAAGTTCTCTTGGTGTTGACCTATGCCCCAGGCCTCCAGAGCGCCATGAGCTCAGCAGCAAAGGCATCGAAGTGATCTACTTGCCCCCAAACACGTCTCGAATTCAGGCTCTAGATCAGATCAGGGGTCACAAGGACCTTTCCAGCTCATCACACACGGTAATGTAAGGGAAGCGTTGTCACTGCTCTGAGAGAGACCCCACAGGGAGAGAGAACATCGTGGCGGTCCGGAAGGATTACACCACTGAAGATGCCACCGTTGTTATGTTATTAGAGAAAGCCATCGGATCCGAAAGAATAAATTCCCTCTGGAGAAAACTGTCCAGATGTTGTGCGTGACTTCGCAGGAGCCAAGCGAGGAAATCATGGGAGAGATTGTGGACATGCAAAAGGAGGCGCAGGCCAAAGGGTTTCAAGATACGGATCTTAAGAAAATGCAAGAGCTAATAGACACCACACCCCAGGCACTGACAGAAGAGGACGGAGGTGAGCGGGAGGAAGACGACACAGAAGAGGCAGGGCCGGAGGACAAACTGGCATCGCACAGAGGGGCAGAGAGGCCACTCAGTCAAGACTGCTTTCGGCCTCTTTAATGACACGGAGTCGTCTATGATACAGGCACTGAGACTGATGCCAACGGTGGAACGAGGACCTGAACCGGACGGAAACGTGTTTAGAGAAATGAAAAAGGAAAAAAGTCAGAGAGAAGCTACAATGTATTTGCCTGCAGTGACACCAGGTGTGCCCGCCTCTCCTGCCACCCCCCCCACCCCGCCATGCCTCCTGCCTCTGCCACCCCAGAGGCAGCAGAACCAGCTCTTGGAAGACAAGGGCGAGACATTTACGAAGACGCATTGCCACTCGACGCATAGAAATACATGTTCTCTGTTTAAGACTTTCTTTCTTTTCTTTTTTTAAAACAGAAGTACAGCTTACAACTTATGATTTTCTTGACAACATTTTCTAGTCTCTAGCTTACTTTATCGTAAGAATAACATACACAATACATATATTAGCAAGATACAGAATATATGCTATTTGTTTATGTCATTGGTGACGCTTCTGGCCAGCAGGAGGTTAATAGTACTAAAGTTTTCGGGGAGTCAAAATTGTATGTGAATTTTCTTTTTCTTTTTTTTTTTTTTTTTTTTTTTGAGACAGAGTCTCGCTTTATTGCCCAGGCTAGAGTGAGTGCCGTGGCGTCAGCCTAGCTCACAGCAACCTCAAACTCCTGGGCTCAAGCAATCCTGCTGCCTCAGCCTCCCAAGTAGCTGGGACTACAGGCATGCGCCACCATGCCCGGCTCATTTTTTCTATATATATATTAGTTGACCAATTAATTTCTTTCTATTTATAGTAGAGATGGGGTCTCGCTCTTGCTCAGACTGGTCTCGAACTCCTGAGCTCAAACGATCCGCCCACCTCGGCCTCCCAGAGAGCTTGAGCCACCGCGCCCGGCCTGTATGTGAATTTTCTACTGCATGAGGAGAGCATGCTCCTGACCCCAACCTCGTTGAAGGGCCAACCGTATTTCATTTTATTGGTCTGGATTTGAAACCAATCAAAACAATATTTCCATGAATAAATTGAAAAACATTCTAATAGTATTGGATATGACTGCATACAATGTAGGCTTGAACCATAAGATATACTTATGATTAAAAGTAATTTAACTCTGATTTTCAAAAATGTATTTCTCCTGAGCTGATTGCCTTTGCTGTTCTCTATTGATCATCTGAGATTGTGGTGGCTGGCACTTTACATTTCCTGAAAGAAGGCGTTTTATTCTGCTGATAGAGTTTGGGCATTGCTGGAGCGCCTTTGTGGACCACCAGGGAAGGCCCTTCAGCCCTGGCAGGGGCTGGGTGAGCACGGCCGAGCCCCGAGGAGGAGCCACACCCCAGGCAGCCCCGAGGAGGAGCCATACCCCAGGCAGCGGCAAGGCTGCTCACGGCCCAGCCTTGGAAGTCACTCGCCATCACTTCTAGTGCATTCTATTGGCCAGTGCAAGTCACAGACCAGCGCAGATTCAAAGGGACAAAAAATAGACTCCACCCCTTGATGGGAAAAGTGTCAAAATTCCAGGGCAAAGGGACATAAAAGTAAATATGGGAAGGGGAGTGAAGCATAAACTTCGTCCCCACCTCCACCCCGAGCCCTGAGAGTGAAACGAGGAAAAGCCACATGTGTCAGAGTCGGAGTCTCGGGGCATGGAGGATCAGGAGCGCCAGTCCCAGGTGGGCATTTCCAGGTGTGCACGTCCAGCCTGCGGCCCCTGCAGGGCCTGTTCTCTCTGGGTGCAGGTTAGGGGTGGGCCCGGGGTGCTGGGAGAGGGAGGACTCAGGACGGGGGGACAATGGGGCCAACCGCAAGGTAGGGTGCACCCCTCAATCCTGAAGTCGGGAATCATGCAGCGTAGATGGGACACGTCGCAGGTCCCAGTGCAGGCTCTCTGGGCCCTAGGCAACACCAGAAGGCAGCCTGGAGCCAGGCTGCGGGCAGACAGACCCTCTCACCAACGCCTCCGTCACTGTCTGTGTGGCTTTGCCTTGGGCCCCTAACTGTACGATGGTGAGAAAAATGCTAACACCCGTGTGTGCTGTTCGGGTCCCACGCCCTGGGGGAGTGTGCAGTGGAGATGCCATAACTTTTGCCCCTTTCCTCTGTGGGTGGGGTGACAGCCAGGGCAGGACTCCCGGGCCAGACTCTACAAGATCCTCACACTACGCTTGGATACACAAAAGCCCTGCCCTGTGCAGAGCTTGGACCAGGAGCTGGGAAACAGGCATAGGGCTGGCCTGCACCTGTCCTCTTTGGAGTTTGGTCTTTGCCACCCAGGGTGGCATCACCTGGATGACCTGCCCTAAGGCAGCAGAGATGAAGGTGAGTCTATGTCACAGTCCAGAAAACCAAGGCTAGGATCCAATCAACTCCCGTGGCTTCTGGGCAGAGCCCAGACCCGCCCCTCACGTGCCCCGAGTCAGGGCAGGCTGGGGCCAGCTCCTGCCACCACTGGGCTGTCTGGACAAGAGACAAACAGGTGCCTGCGAGGGCCCCAGGGGAGCTCTCTGCATCTTCCTTTTTTCTCCCTTCTGTGACCTCCAGATGCCGATGTCTGCAGAGAACCTCAGCTTCGACTAGAAAACCTACGACTGGCCAAAGGGCGGCTCAAGACCCGCCTAAGCTACTGTCTGGAGCAGGCATTGGAGTTGACACCAATGTCCTTCACCACCAGGTGTTTGCCAGGGCCAGACATGGACACAGTGGACTGACAGGGGAAAGTGAAGCTCCCAGAGCAGTGTTCTTCCTCCCGTCAAGTTTAGACCAAAAGCGTTGCAGTGTAGAGTTGGGGCCACGGGCAGAGCACCACAGGATCGCCGTCATAGGTCTCCCTGATGACAGTGCTGGGTGTGGCCAACACTGGTCCACTAGGTAGCCAGAGCCATCCCCTCCAGCCCCTGGAGCAGAGCAGCCACCGCGGCCACCTGCCGCACACCCTCCCACCTGCACCCACCTGCCTCTGACCGACCTCGTCCCTGGGCCCCTCGGCCTGACTGCAGGTCTCAGGGTGAAATACCTGCACGCACCTGTTGGAGCAAAAGTCCAGACTGCCGAGCTCACAGGCAGTAGAGGAGGGGTCTTCGGGGGGGTCACTGTGGGTCCTGTACACGGTGATCTCCGGAGACAGGACAGTGGCAGGTCCATCCTTGTCCCGGGTTCCTGCCCAAGCTGTGGCCCTGAGTAGGTGCGCAAGGGTTGTTGCTGAATGAATGAAGGGATCGATGAATGACTAAACCCCCCTTCTCGCTTCCTTGTGGGGAGAGAACAGGGTTCCAGAGGGGGAGCTTGGGGACCTCCCATCTGGCTTGCACGTCACCCAACCTCCCCTGCCTTCAGGAGTCTGACCACGTGGAAACTTGTCACATATTCCCCACGAACATTCTGAAGCAGCTGGAAGTGCACCGGGTCCTCTGGCACGTCTCCTGGAGCCCTTGTGCCACATGAGCCCAGAGGGTGACCAGATTCCTGATGAGCACGGCAGTGTCAGCCCGAGGCTGTTTGCAGCTCCCACGGCTGCCAGCAAACGGCAGCAGCCCCTGTGCCAGGCTGGGGCCCCTGGCCAGCTGCCTGGTGGGGGGTGTCCCTGGCAAACCCAAGGGGAGGCTTCGGGCTGGAAGGGTGGCTGGGGACGGCGGAAGGAGGGTCCCGAGTTAGGACTGTAGGGAACACTCAGGACAAGACTCAGAGTCCACGTGGAAGGGACGCTGGGGCAAGGGCAGGGTGCTGGGGAGGGTTACTGTCTGCGGGTCTGCGCCAGGCATCTGCCTCTTTCACCGCAGTTTGAGCAATGCTGCAAGGACTTCGGGGACCGCCTGGCAAAGCCCTTCCAGCCTGGCCCTGTCCGGAGAGCTTGAAGGCCGTCTGGGGCGCCCTTCCCACCCTCTCCCCAGCTTCGCCTCCTTCCTCAATCCCCTGAGCCTTGCTCAGCTTTGTCCCCAGTTCCCTGCTCCTCCCTGCTTCCAGCCCTCCCCCCTTCCCCTCTCCTCCTAAGTCTCCTTTTCACCCGCCCAGAGAGCTCCACCCCTCCTCTCCCCTGCACCCTCCCCTCCTCTCGTCGGCCTCCTTCCTTCCCTCCCAAGCTCCCCAGCTGCAGACCTGACTTCTCTCTGCCCCTCTCTGACCCAGCAGGACTCCAGGCCTGCAGCTTCTCCTTCCACCCACTGGGGCTCACCCCCCAGGTGACCTGGTGTGGGTCGTCTCATGTGACCATGGCCTAAAGAAGCCTTCCTTTGAGATGTCGCCTGGATGTCCAGCTGTGTGCCCGGACCAACACAGACTGGGCAGACGTCCCTCTGGGTCCCTGCTGTCCTCCCCGGCCCCTCGCGGGAATTTAGAGCCTGTGTTTTTATCTTTGCTCATTGAGAGCAGGGAACTCCCGCTGCGCCCCGCGCCCGCGCTCGGTTGGTGCTGGAGGGGCTGACGGTCCCTCCACGCTCTGGCAGCCATCCCCGTCCGTCCTGGGAAAGAGAGGGCGTCTCGGTCAACGGACTGAGCCCCTCGGCCCCTGCATCTCACCAGCGCTCTTGGCATCTCGGTTGGCTCTTGGCTCCGCATGTCCCCTCAGAGACTGGGTCCCTGGACATCATAGAAGGGGGGAGTCCTGGCAATGGTGGAGCACACTGCTACCACAAGAACAAAAGTCGTTAGAAATCCATCTTGTATGTTGTAAAAAAGCATTTTATACCCGTGAACCAAACTAGGCTCCCAGTAAAATACTCAAGCAATTTATGATAATAGAATGAGAAAGGGAATCTCCTTCTCCTGCCCCCCGACCCCAATCCTACCCACTGCACCCCAGCCCTCCACAGAGGTGTCCTCTGGTGTAGCCGAGTGTGCCCGGCCAGGCCTCGCTCTCTGAACTCAATGCAGATGGCCACGCAAACAAATCTGCCGTGCTGTGTGCACGGAGCTGGCGTCTCGCCATACATTATCGTCTTAAATGTGTTATATTAAGGATATTTTTAACTGAGGCATCATGTGCCTACAGATAAATGCACAAACAGTAAGTGCACAATTTATAAGCTTTCCCACAATGAGTGCATGTGTGATTAGCACCTGGATCGAAACCCAGAAAATCCCAGCACCTCTGGAGCCCTTTTCTGCCCCCTCCCCTGTTCCCATCTTCCCTGGGATATCCACTGTCTGGAATTCTAACACAGTAAGTTGGTTTAGCTTTTCCTGCACATTCTGTAAATGCAAGTACACATTGCTTGTGTCTGCCTTCTGTCACTCAGCCTGTGACAGAAGGTTCTGCAGGTTCATCCGTGCTGTTTCCCACAGTTGCAGCTCAGCTCTCACCGGTAGCGAGCCGCCCACGAATGCGCTGCACAGGCACTCGGCTTTGGGCATGGTGACCGGGGCAGGGCAAAGGAGGACGTGAGGACGGTGGCCAGCAGAGCCTCGCTTCACCAGAACTGTGTTCTTCCTGCAGAACATCACTCATTTATCTGTTCATTCAATCTCTTTAATCTTTTCCAGTCTGGCGTGGGAACAGGCTATTGGATTGGTCCTAATTTGTATTTTCCTTATTGCTGGGGGCAGATTAAAGCTGTATTTTTTAAAAACTGTTTTTAAGGAAAATTCTATCTACCCTCACTCCCTTCCTGTAAAATTTAGGTCTACCAGCCTGCTTTTGGCTTTCCTGCTAACTAATTAAGTTCCATAGCCTCATTCTAAAAAATGTGCAAATCTTCATAGACACAAATTACTGTAAGGTAGAGAAGAAAATGTCCCCTCTCCCCTGCGGCAACTGAGCGAAGGAGCTCTTGCTGTGTCAAAGAACTAGTTCAACTAATTTGAACAAGGGAATAAAGTCCGACATTACAAAGTATCAGTGTTTTTTTTTTTTGAAACAGAGTCTCACTCTGTTGCCTGGGCTAGAGTGCCATGGCGTCAGCCTAGCTCACAGCAACCTCAAACTCCTGGGCTCAAGTGATCCTCCTGCCTCAGCCTCCCAAGTAGCTGGGACTACAGGTATGTGCCACCATGCCCGGCTAATTTTTTCTCCATATAATTTTAGTTGTCCAGCTAATTTCTTTCTATTTTTAGTAGAGACAGTGTCTCGCTCTTGCTCAGGCTGGTCTCCAACTCCTGAACTCAAACGATCCTCCCGCCTCAGCCTCCCAGAGTGCTAGGATTACAGGTGTGAGCCACCACGCCTGGCCAGAAAATATCAGTCTTGATGTTCTCTGCTGTTAGACATTTTTGTGAACACTTGTAGCTGTTACCAACTAATATAGGGGAGTGATGGGAGTAGGAACCCTGGATCCAGCTGCCTGGGTTCCAATCCTGCCCCTGCTACTCACTGGATTGTGCGTTCGGCAAGTTATTTATCACTTCTATGATCCGGTCCTGTCATAGCTAGTAAAATGGAGATAATAATAGAACCTCCTCATTGGTGGTTGAGATTCAATGGGTTTGTTTGTATTTGTGGCTAAACATATTATTAAGAGCATCTGATCCATAGTTTGCATTTTAGAAGTATTTGCTTTTATCTATAATAGTACCAGAAATCTGTCCCTGAAAACAGAGCATTGAAAATCATCTTGCAAAAGTTGTATAAGCCCCATACACTGCAAACTATAAAACACTACTAAAAGAAAGTTAAAAAGACCTGAATAACTGGGGAGATATACCGTGTTTGTGGATCGGAAGACATTTCACTATTAAGATGTTGAATCTATGGATTCAGTGCCATCCCAATCCTAATTTCGGGGTTTGGGGTCAACTCTTCTGCCCCCTGGTGGCAGCGGTGCAACGTGTCCACTAAGCCGAGATGAACTACATTTCCCAGGACTCCCTTTCCAGCAGTTTCTTTTCAGGGTGGGCCACAGGAGAGATTATGCCGGCAGATCTGAAGGGAGGAAGTGGAGTGGCAGCCATTTGCCAGCGTGCTCTCATGTTGTCGATCTGCCAACTCACCTCCGTGGGGTGAAGCGGCCACGGTCCTGCACCTGCTAGAACTTCCCTAGGTGGTCGTGGAGCGTCTCTGATTCAGGCCAGATGTGTGTCTTCAGTTCCCGAGGAAGGGCCCCAGCAGGACGCCATTAGAGTCAGAGGCAAGAACAATGCCCTGGGTTTCAGTCTGTCTAATGTGCGCCACAGCTCGGACGCGGGGGTTCCAGCTAGCTCTTGCTCTCCTACGCCCAACATCCCTTGTCTCTTCCCAACTGCCCCCACTGCAGACTTCATGCTCCAGCATCACATGTGAAGACAACAGCGTATAGGGATTGCTTACGCAGCCCCTGCAATTGCACAGGAAATATGCACGTCTTAGTGGTCTGCCTCTTGGTTGAACCCCCACAAATATGCCCCTAAAAAGCGTTAGCTTCCTACATCTCTGCAAAAACCTTCAGTAGAATGTGAGTGCTCATTATGCTTCGCGTGGTGTGTTTGCGTCTTGGGGGATGTGATGAAGGCTGAGCCCTGGTTAACCCCGGCACCCAGGGACAAATGGATATTGACTGCCGATGAGTTCCAGGTAGGCTCTGCGGCTAGGTAGACATGGCAGTGTCAGGGTTTGAGCTAGACCCCTGCTCTCACCTAGACTAGCACTTTGTCTCTCTTAAATCATTCGTATATTATGGACAAAATCATAATGGAAACTGGGCATATTTAGAACTCAGTGTTTTTTTTTTTAAACAATATGTTTTGTTTTTTAAAACACATTAAACATGGGAAATATTGTTGCGGTGGTCGAGAACAGCTGAGACCACCACTGGACAGAGCTAGCACAAGAAAGCACAGATAAGAAATTAAGCACAAGACCAGCTGCCTTTCTAAAGGTCAGGATGTGTCGTGAGGCAGGAGATGTTGAAAGCAACAGCTCATCCTAGGGTGGAAAGCCCCCTGGGATGGCTTAATGAATCGTCCAGCTGGATGAAAGACAGGGCTTGGCTCGTGGCTCACAGTTAATGAGTTTGTTCAACTGAAGGCTAGAAATAGCTTAGCCTAGATCGATAGCTTTGTTAAGAAGAATGTGTAACTGGAAAATATAAAAATCTTTACTGTATTCTCTTAAGATCACATGCATGACATGTGTCCTTCTTTATGGTTTAATGATTTCTTGCTTTTGATTGCTATCAGAATGGAAACTTATAGCACCTGCTTTTGTATAAGAAACATTTCTTAAAGTTAAACTTTAGCATGATTGATGAGATTGTTTTGTTAAGAGAAACACGTATGAGTGAGGAGCCGAAGTGGGGGCTCTTGGTCTGGAGAAGACTTGAGTCCCCTGAGCCCACTCTTACAATTGCTGATGGTCTTTCCTTATTCCTCTGCAATGCTCTGTCTCCAACCCTGTTTGTCGGGGCCCGATGCCTGACAGAATATAACTAAAACAGTACTTAAAAGAATATTTGCCATTAAATGCATGGATTAGAAAAGAAAAAAAAATGATATTTAAAGTTTCAGTCATCAGTTCAAGGAGTTAGAAAAGGAACAACAAAAGGATTAAGAAAATTCAAACCTAGTATTTCGGGCCAGGCACAGTGGCTCATGCCTGTAATCCCAGCACTTTGGGAGGCCAAGGTACGAGGATGGCTTGAGCTCAGGAGTTTGAGACCAGCCTGATCAACATAGTGAGACCCCCATCTCTACAAAAAATAGAAAAATTAGCTGGGCATGGTGGCACACACCAGTAGTCCCAGCTACTAGAGAGGCTGAGGCAGGAGGATCACTTGAGCCCAGGAGTTTGAGGTTGCTGTGAGCCAGGCTGATGCCACGGCACTCTAGCCAGGACAACAGAGTGAGACCCTGTTGAAAGAAAGAAAAGAGAAAGAAAGAAAGAAAGAAAGAAAGAAAGAAAGAAAGAAAGAAAGAAAGAATGAATCTTGGGCTTATAATTTTCTATTCCCCGTTTTAGAAGAATTTCCTTTAAAATGAAAGGACACAAAGATACCCCTTATAACTGCCACCATTCAACATTGTACTATCGTCCAAGCCAGTGTCCAAAGAAGAGGTGAGAGAATTGGAAAAGAATAGAAAGTACTAGAAATAGTATAGTAAACAAGTTCTTGGCAAGAGTGGTAGATCCAAGTTCAATATAGAAAAATCAATAGTGTTTCCACACCCTACCAATAAACAATTAAAGATGTAAAGGTAGATGAAGCCTATAGTACCTCCTCCAATTTTTGTTAGAAAATAAACCTATTTTATTTTCTTGTTAGAAAATAAACCTATTTTATACAAGATGTATGAATAAAATAAACCTATTTTATTTTCTTGTTAGAAAATAAACCTATTTTATACAAGATGTATGAATAAAATAAACCTATTTTATTTTCTTGTTAGAAAATAAACCTATTTTATACAAGATGTATGAATAAAATAAACCTATTTTATTTTCTTGTTAGAAAATAAACCTATTTTATACAAGATGTATGAATAAAATAAACCTATTTTATTTTCTTGTTAGAAAATAAACCTATTTTATACAAGATGTATGAATAAAATAAACCTATTTTATTTTCTTGTTAGAAAATAAACCTATTTTATACAAGATGTATGAATAAAATAAACCTATTTTATTTTCTTGTTAGAAAATAAACCTATTTTATACAAGATGTATGAGACCTTTATGAAAAATTACAAGACTCATCAAAAACATAAAAGCAGCCCTCTATACACAGTCCGCCCTCTGTGTCTGCAGGACCCCCATCAGATACCCAAATCAGCAGACACTCAAGTCCTTTATGTATGACGGCACAGTGCAGGCGGCCTCTGAATCTGCAGGCCCCTCGGAGGCAGCCACCGAGACGGCGGGTGTGACCCACAGATACGGAAGGCCGGGTGTGACCACAGTCACGTGCGGGGAGGCTCAGAGTTTCAAAGGCGTCCGTGCCTCCCCCAGTTGGCCTATGCATTGACAACAGGATCTTCACGGAACATACAGAAGCTTGTTCATAAATTCATGTTGATCTATAAAGGGCCAATAGAATTTCAAAGGATAAAAAGATAAGTTGAGGCCAGGCACGGTGGCTCACGCCTGTAATCCTAGCACTCTGGGAGGTGGAGGCAGGCAGATTGCTCGAGGTCAGGAGTTCGAGACCAGCCTGAGCAAGAGCAAGACCCCCATCTCTACTATAAATAGAAAGAAATTAATTGGCCAACTAATATATAGAGAAAAAATTAGCCGGGCATGGTGGCACATGCCTGTAGTCCCAGCTACTTGGGAGGCTGAGGCAGCAGGATTGCTTGAGCCCAGGAGTTTGAGGTTGCTGTGAGCTAGGCTGACGCCACGGCACTCACTCTAGCCTGGGCAATAAAGTGAGACTCTGTCTCAAAAAAAAGAAGATAAGTTGAACCTCCACACCAGATATTAAAACTTACTCTTAAGACATTAGACGGAGAGAAGTGGGGTAGGAGCCCAGGAATAGACAAAACAATGGAGAAGAAGAGAGAGTTCAGGTATGTACACACACACACACACACACACACACACATACACACACAGAGACATGCATTGCTTAAGGGCAGGGATACATTCTGAAAGATGCATTGTTAGGCAATTTCACCACTGTGTGAACACCACACAAACCTAGATGGTACAGCCTACTGCATACCTAGGCTATATGGGTAGGTACACTAGCATGTTGTTTTACTGAATACTGTAGGAAATTGTAACAAAATGGTAAGCATTTGTGTATCTAAACATAGAAAAGGTATAATAAAAATAAGGCATTATAATCTTATGGGGCCACCATTGCACATGCAGTCTGTATTGACTAAAGCATCATTACGCAGCACATGACTGTATATACGAGGGCTGTCCAGAAAGTACCCAGCCATTGCTAGGTACAAAATTAAATAAGTTAATGGTATTACCAATCAGTAGGACAGCAGGACACGGCTAAAAATGTATTAAATTATTCTTAGATGGCCTATCCATATACCGAAAATTAGATATCTATGTCATACCATATACATAAATGGAAAAATTGACACATTTGAAAACACTAAAAATTAAAATGTCTTTGTATGGAAAGACATCCCCAACTAAAAGCCTAGCCACCATTTGGAAGAAAGTATTTGCAATGTATATAACTGACAAAGGATTAATATCAAGATTATCCAAAAATCTCAATAAAGCAATAAGGAAAGACACATTACCTAATAGAAAACTATACAAAGGATTCAGCCAGCATTGTATGAAAGAGGGAAATGGAAGAGAGAGGAAAACATGAAAAGACAACGGGTCTCATTAGAAAGCAATCCGGCAATGGCAGGTGTAGGTGACAGTGTCCATACCCCATGTGCTAGTGATTTCATTCTAGAGCCTTCCCTAGGATGACTGGCTCACACATGTACAAGTGATCCTTGCGGGGCTGTTAGTAAGGATGGAAAAGTGGGGGCAGACGAATGGATCCCACTTGGGGGACAATCCTCCTCGAGCGCTACAACGGAAGACTACAGCAAAATTAAAGCCAGAGTCACCTCTCCAGACAGAGACAGGGACTAATCTCGATGACATAATGTTGATGATAAAGCAAACAGCCAGAAAGACAAGTGAATGACACCACTTATGCAAGCAACTAAAACTTCAAAGGCCGCCACGTTCTGTTTATAGAGATACACACAAGTCGCAGCGCCAGGAAAACATGCAAGAAAAGGAACACATTATTTTTAGGATATAGTTATCTGTGGAAAGGGCAGGAAGAGGTGGGAACAGAGATTCTGTAACTGTATCTGTGTATGACAATAATTACATATTTTTAGAAAAAGAAATACATAGAGACATCTGTAGCAAACGTGGGGTAACATAGTATCTCTTAAATGTGTGTTACACCCTGTACTCTTCTGTTTGCTATATTCCATAATGAACGCAAATCTAAGGAGAAAGGTGTCGTTCCAGACCGGTGACTTGGGGACAGGGCTTGCAGACCTGCAGGGGGGAGCCGCAGACTCCATGAGAACCTTCTGCCCCTTGGGGATCTGCAGTTGGGGATGCGCCGGGAGGGGCCAGACTTGTGCGCCCCGCCCCAGCACGAGTCCCAGATGGCGGGAGTGGCCAGGGGCCCTTGGCTCCCTCCAGGGTGGTGGTTTGATGGAAACGTGGGTAAGGCTCTAGTAGGACTCAGAGGGGATCACAGAATGTCATCTGTGTGTGACTAGGGCCCCAGGCGGCAGCTCCGCCCTCCGTCGTGCTATGGAAACAGCAGCCTCGCACCCTAAAACAGTGAAGGCTAACAACAGTGGTCTGCTCCCTGCCCCTCAAATCTCACCACCCTGCACCTTCACACTTCCCACCCCCAGCCCCATAAGGCCCCCACAAAAACAGGCTCTGATTTCTGTGCTGTCTGGGTTCTCCCCTTCCAGACTGTACCTCAACTTCCCCTTTTTTCCAACGCACAGCAGCTGGGGGCTGCCAGGGTCCTCTGCAGCCACCACCCACGCCGTGCCTGAGGCTCAGGGCACAAGACGCTGCGGTGACTCACCCCGAGACGCCACTGAGGAAAGCCCCTGCCTCGAGAAGCTTCTGGGAAGTGATCAAAGTGATTCTTCCCTCTGTAGCACACACATCACACGCACACAGACAGAGACACATGTAGAGGCACATGGACAGAAACACACGCACGACGGTTCATATTTATAAATATATGTATAAACATATTGTTGACCCAAAGTAAGTGACGGAGGCAAAAATCTCAGTCCAGTGTGGTCGGTTAAGCCAGAGTTGAGAATTCACCCAGGAAAAACACAAACCGCAGGCAAAGCTGTGGCTGTTTTTCTGGAGGGGAATCTGGAAGTTTCAGCATTTAAAGGCATACAGAAAGAAAACAAAGTGTGTGCGGGCTGGGGCGGGTAGTGAGACAAAATGGGTACACGCTTGTGAGATGCAGGAAAACCTACCTTTGACTTAAGATCAGGCAAATGTGAGAGGAGAAGGGAGGGAAGGAAGCAGCGGCTCTGTGGGTGTCGCTGGGTGGGTGGGGGGACGTCTGGTCTCGCCCTGCCTCTGTCCTGTGCCCGTGCAAACAAGCTCGGGCCCCACTCGTAGTGTGGGGCTGGGACTGGCGTTAGTTTTAGGAGCCAGACGTAGCCTGCAGACCTAGAGGAGGCCTGTCCTTTCCTTTGTGTATACGGAGTTGCGGGTGGGAGTGGGGGCCCTGAGATTTTTATTTTCTTTTGCAATATGTCTTTTAAAAAGAATTTGACATTATAAACCAGTGGGAAGTAAATAAAATTCATCAAGTTATGTTTGTACAATCAACATACATATAATATATATAATTGTGTATGTGATTATGTACAAATTAATCAATGATTCATTTGCTGCAATGGTTTGGGGTTTATTCGTGTGCTCTATTTCTTTTTTAATTTTATTGAGGTGAGATTCGTGTAACAAAAAAAAGGAGGTTTGGGCAGCTTTGAGGGGGCACAACTGTCACCCCCAGGACATGGGTTTCTCCCCATTTTCTTGTCCACTGACTTGCTCTTCAGCAGGGCCCTTCCTGGGGCTGCCCTGCACCCCTTGGGCTCAGGACCCACGTGAGATCCTCCCCCGACTCTGACCTGGAGCCTTGGTGGGCACAGAGGGTGCGGAGGGCTGTGGGGTTCGGGATGTACCCCCACACCTGCCAGTCTGCCAGGTGCTCCCCCAGAAGCCAGGACACCCCAGATGTGGGTCCTCCAAAAGTCCTCCCTTGTAACTGCAGTCGCTCTTTGCTCCTGAAATCTGCCTGGGTGGCTCTGGGCACCGGGATGCTCTGGGAAGGGCAGGGAAGGGAACCCAGAGTGCACGTGTGCTGTGAGTGCCGGAAAGCAGAGGGACCCTGAGCTTAGCCCTGCCCCCCGGGAGCTGGTGACGAATCCTCTCCCACAGGCTTGGGCAGGGAGGAGGCAGGTGGAGAGACACAGGTGTCTGTCACTTACTCAGTGCTGCTGTTGTTTTCTCCAGGCTGTCCCTAATCCTCCTCCAAGAAAGACTTCCTGTGAATGCTGTGGTCTCCCTCCCTGTGGCAGGTGCAGGCTGGGTATCTCATGAAACACAAAGGTGACACTGGAGAGAGGGCCCTGAGGTCAGGAGGTTTACCCTAATCTTTTCTGATGCGAGAAAGCTGCTCCAGCCCAGCATCTCGGTGACATGATAGACATGTTGGTTTTCTTCCGTGGTCCCTGACTCGTAACTCCCATAGCTCTGGCGACAGTAACAGAATCTCAGTCTCTCTCTCTGAACTTCTACTGCCTTCCTTTCACCTGTGCAAGGCAAGTCTCTAATCTGATGGTGGGTTGGGAGAGCCCCATTCCAGAGAGGTCTGGCCCCTGCCTAGGAGGAAGAATGCTGCACAGAGAGGCCAGAAGGATCTGGACAGACAGGCCCTGCTGGGCTTAGATCCTGTCCTTTTTGTCCTGTCACATTTTGACATGGTTGTTCGTGCCTCAGCCATGCCTGTCCAATCTCCATAAAATGCCCTAGAGGACAGGGCTCAGGAAGCTTCTGGAGAACTGAACACGCAGTGGTTCCTGGAGGGAGGTACACCGAAGAGGGGATGGAGCTCCGTGCTTCTTGCCCCTTCCCCAGCCCTCTGCATGTCTTTGTCTGCATCCTTCGTGATACCCTCTGTAATGAACTGGTGGGTGTAAGTGTCCCCTGGGACCTGTGAGCCACCCTAGCAAATTAACTGAACCCAAAGAGGGGGTCACATAAAACCCAACTTGAAGCTGGTCAGTCGGACGTTCTGGAGGCCTGGACCTGTAACCGGTGCTGATTGTTGTGTCTGTATTAGAGCAGAGGAAAGACATGGCTTGAGTTTGTGTGTTTTTCCACCCACTCGATCTCTCCAAAATGCCCTTCATGGCCATTCCCGGGGCACAGCGCATGCCTGCTTGTTGCTGGGGAGTGAAGGCCTCTTAATAAGCCTTTCTGTGGCATGTCCGCCCAACCCTCACCCATCTGGAGCTTTGTGTAGGATGTTAGGGACATAATATCTCTTTGACTGTGGTTTGGACTCCCAGCCACCAATTCCAGAGCAGCTGGAAAAGTCTCACTGGATGCTCCGTTACACTCAGATAAATATTCTAGGAAAGTAAGAATCACCAAAACTGACTCAAAATGGAGCAAATCATCCAACTAGACTGATAGATGATGATATTGAAAAGGTAACCAACCCTCCTTGACCTCAGGCCTAGAAGGCTTTGCTGGCAAGTTCTGTCAAAGCGTCAATGAACAGACCATTGCCTGTGCTACAGAGACTACTCCAGAGAAAATAAAATGATGGCAAGCTTCCAAAATCATTACCCAAGATTAGCACAACCCTGACACTAAAACTGAGCAAAAAGAGAACATATTTTTCCAAGAACTACAATTGATGAGTAACTGCAATTGATGAAACAAGGCAACCCCAGAGCCAAAGGCTCCCTCACTAGAAGGGAATAAAATCTGAAGGCCCCTGAGCTGGGCGGTCCACACCCCTCAGCCTCAGGCCCAAGCAGCCCTGTGTGTGAGCGACAAGAGGCCTCAGAAGCTGCACACACGAGTTCTGAGACCTCCACTCTGCACTGCCGTACAGGTTGTACCATTTGCCCTGTATCTTTTCTTAAGGCCAAGTAAAAAATGCACTGCATGAAGCCCATTATGTCTGGTGGTTCAATCTCGTCAATCCAAACCCCAAACCACCACCATGTGTCAAACAGAATGATGTTGCAACAATATTAACAGATGAAAGGGAAAAAGCTACATGATCAACTCAATGATAAAAAATATAAAGCAGTTGCTGTGAAAATAGAATCAGAGAAGATGCAAAGATAGCCTACAACCCAACTTAAGGGCTTAGAAGGATGCTAAGAATGCTAAAAGAAAAAGCATTCCAGCTGGGTGCAGTGGCTCACGCTTGTAATCCTAGCACTCTGGGAGGCTGAGGCGGGAGGATCGCTTGAGGTCAGGAGTTCAAGACCAGCCTGATCAAGAGTGAGACTCCATCTCTAAAAAAATAGAAAAATTAGCCAGGCGTGGTGGCATGTGCCTGTAGCCTCGGCTACTCAGGAGACTAAGGCAGGAGGATCACTTGAGCCCAGAAGTTTGAGGTTGCTGTGAGCTGTTATGAGGCCACAGCACTCCAGCCTGGCTGCCAGAGTGAGACTCTGTCTCAGAAAAAAAAAAATGCCCAATTAAAGAAAACTCCTAGTGAGCTTTCTTAACCTGATAAAAGGTTTCTACATAAAAGGCTTATCTTCCACAAACATCTACTAGATGTTAGAATCAAAGTCAAGGAGAAAAAAATGCTGGTTACTGTGACTCCAGTATTGGGATGGGTAGAGGTTTGTGCCAACAGAAAAGTGGACAAAGGCTATGCCCAGGCAATTAACAGAAGACATGAAATAAGCAATAAGATATGAAAAACTAAACAGCCTATTAATAGACAGGTAAATACTAATGGGAGTGTCAACTGGGAATATCACTCTGGAAAGAGAGGCAAATACTGCAGATTGGCTTACCCAAAGGAATAAAAATAAAACATAATGCAAGTAGTAACCAAAAGGGAGCAGGGCTTGGCTATACTAATATCAGGTAAAACAGACTTTAAATCAAAAAAGTGAGGCAAAGAAGGATATTACATATTAATGAAAGTTTCAATACCTCAAGAAGATATAACAATTATAAATATTTACACACCTAAAAACAGACCATCGAAATATAGGAAGCAAAAGTTGACAGGATCGAAGGGAGAAGTAGAGTTCTGCAGTATCAGTTGGGACTTCAATGCCCCACTCTCAATAGTGGATCGAATAGCCGATAGAAGATAAGTATGGAAACAGAGCACTTAACACAATAAACCAACTAGATCTAACAGATGTGTACAGAACACCGTTTCCAACGATGGCGGACAAGCTGCTAAGGAAGACAGTATGGAGGTTCCTCAAAAAAATTAAAAATAGAATTACTACGTGATGAGCAATTCCACTGCTGTGTCTATACCCAAAAGAATTGAACACAGGGTCTCAAAGAGATATTTGTGCACCCATGTTGATAGCAGCATTGTTTACAATAGCTAAAATGTGGAACCAGCACAAGTGCCCATCAACAGATGAACACAAATGTGACACACACACACAATGGAATATTATTCAGTCTTAATATTGCAGGAAATTCTGACACATGCTACAACATAGACGAACCTTGAGGACACTATGCTACGTAAATAAGCCGGTCACAAAAAGACAAATACTATGTAATTCCACTTACATGAGGTCCCTAGAACAGTCAAATCATAGAGATGGAAAGTGGAATGGGGACTGCCAGGGCATGGGGGAGGAAGGAATAGGGAGTTAGTGTTTAACGGGTACAGAGTTTCGGTTTTAAGATGAAAAGAGTTATGGAGATGGATGGTAGTGATGGATGCACAATATTATGAATATATTTAATATCACTAAACTGTACACTTAAAAATAGTCAAGATGGGCCAGGGGCAGTGGCTCACACCTGTAATCCTAGCATTTTGGGAGGCCGAGGTGGGAGGATCACTTGAGCCCAGGAGTTCAAGACCAGCCTGAGCAGGAGTGAGACCCTCGTCTCTATAAAAAAACTAGAAAAAATTAGCTGGGGATAGTGGTGTGCATCTGTAGTCCCAGCTACTCAGGAGGCTGAGGCTGGAGGATCACTTGAGCCCAGGAATTTGAGGTTGCTGTGAGCTACGATGATGCCACGGCACTCTAGCCTGGGTGATAGAGTTGACCTTATCTCAAAAAAAAAAAAAAATGGTCAAGACGGTAAATTTTATGTTATATGTAATTTACCACAATATTTTAAAAATTGGGGGGAAAATCAGCAAATGTTCTGCCAAACTGGATATATGGATGGCAAAGGAGAATGTGAAATAAATACTTAACATCATTAGTATTAGGGAAATGAACATTAAAGCCACAGTATCAATACAGACCTATCAGAATATCACTACAGAACTATTAGAGGGTTAAAATAAAATAACGATAGTGCCAAATGCTAGAGAAACTGGATCATCTGTACATTGCTGGTGAGAATATAAAATCATACAGTTAGTATAGAAAATAGTATTAGGTTGGTGCAAAAGTAATTGAGGTTTTAGCATTGTTGACACTTGCCATTTGATACCGGAATACATTCTTAAGTAAATGTGGTTATGTTACACATCATTTTAATGTGCATTTCTTGCTTTATGTTTTTTTTTGCTAATGACTTGCTGTTTATTTTACATTTATTTAAGACTATGGAAATAATGGCAGACAAAAAGCAAATTCCAGTGACTTTCTTACTCAATTTCAAAATGGGTCGTAAAGCAGCAGAGACAACTCATAACATCAACAACGCGTCTGGCCGAGGAACTGCTTACGAACGTGCAGTGCAGTGGTGGCTCAAGAAGTTTTGCAAAGGAGACGAGCGCCTTGAAGATGAGGAGTGCCATCTGAGTTCGGCCATCAGAAGTTGACAACGACCAATTGACAGCCATCATCGAAGCTGATCCTCTTACAAGGATCAACTTACACAAGGAGTTGTCAAAGAACTCAACATCAATCAGCATTTGAAGCAAATTGGGAAGGTGAAAAAGCTCAATAAGTGGGTGCCTCAGGAGCTGACTAAAAATCAAAAAAAATCGTTTTCAAATCTCATCTTCTTGGACGCAGCAACAAGGAACCATTTCTCGATCGGACTGTGACATGTGATGAAAAGTGAATTGCACAGGACAGCCTTGTTGACCAGCTCAGTGTGTTGGACCGAGAAGAAGCTCCCAAGCACTTCCCAAAGCCAAACTTGCACCAAAAAAAGGGTCCTGGTCAGTGTTTGGTGGTCTGCTGCTGGTCTGATCCACTATGGCTTTCTGAATCCCGGCGAAACCATTCCATCTGAGAAGTCTGCTCAGCAAATCGATGAGATGCACTGAAAACTGCAATGCCTGCAGCCGGCTCTAGTCAACAGAAAGGGCCCAATTCTTCTCCACGACAACATCCAACCACACGTCGCACAACCAACGCTTCAAAAGTTGAAGGAATTGGGCTACGGAGTTTTGCCTCATCCGCTGTATTCACCTGACCTCTCACCAACTGACTCCCTCTTCTTCAAGCATCTCAACAACTTTCTGCAGGGAAAACACTTCCACAACCAGCAGGATGCAGAAAATGCTTTTCAATAGTTCAACGAATTCCAAAGCATGGATTTTTACGCTACAGGAATAAACAAACTTATTTCTTATTGGCAAAAATGTGTTGATTGTAATGGTTCCTATTTTGATTAATGAAGACGTGTTTGAGCCTCGTTATAATGACTTAAAATTCATGGTCCAAAACCGCAATTACTTTTCCACCAAACTAATAGTTTCTTATAAAACTAATGATATACTTAACATACAACAGCAATTGCACTCCTGGGCATTTATTCCAGAGAATTGAAAGCTTGTGTTCTCATAAAAACCTGTGTTCATAACAGCTTTAGTCACAGTAGCCAAAGACTGCAACCAATCCAGATGTCCATCGATGGGTGAATGATCCAACACACATCCATGCCACGCACAGTTCTCTGCGATACAAAGGAGCCGCTTTTGAGACATGTGACAATTTGGGTGGCCCTCCAGGCCATTATGCTGAGGGAAAAAAGCCAATCACAAAAGATTATATACAGATGCTTCCATATATATAACCTTCTTGAAATAAAATTACACAGATGGAAAAAGTTTTTTTAAAATAAACAAATAAAATGTAGTGTGACTAATGATAGGAACTCTCATTTCTTCAGTTCTTTTAACAGTCCAAGTACTGGGCTAAGTACTTACATAAATTATCACGTCATCTTCCCAATAACCCTATGCGGTGGGTATTAGGATGTCCATTTAAAGGTGAGGAACATCAGCAGCCCAGGGAGACCGAGTAAGTCACCCAAGGTCCCACAGTGAGAAGGGGGCAGGGCTCAGACTTGCCTGGCAGCAAGTTGTCCCCTCAGCACTGTGCTTGACAGCTGGGTCCAAGGAAGCCTCCTTCATCTGGGTTCCTCATTACATCTTCTAAAGTTTCTGTTTCCGGTAAGTGGAACAATTTATTTCCGCCAATGTTGTTATCCCTTGTCCGTCTCTTTCGGACTGCAACAGAAAACTTCACCCTTCAAATACTCAGGCATCGTTAGTCCAATTCGTGCAGACATGGGCAAACCTTCCATCCAGGCGGGGGCGCAGTGACACATCCTGACACCCGCCCCTCATCCTTACTACAGGGCTCTGCCTTCAGGCCGTGGCGAGGACCTCAGAGCCTCCAGACAGGGCACAACTTCTCCTAGTGAAACAAAACCCTGTTGAGGGACATGAGATTTAGGAAGATTATTTGAATGATACAATGTATATTCATTTCTCCAAAATATCCTTGGGGATTATCCTTAGATGGACTTAAATAAACAGAAGGCTGTGCGTGTGCATGTGAGTGTGTGTGTGCAAGCGTGTCACCTTTTCCTGGTCCACACCACAACCCTATTGAGGTCTGTGTGGGCAGCAGGCCCTTTTGTCTTTGGACATCCCTGTCTGCTCCTTGACTGGGTGCTGGTCTCGCAGAGCAGGCTCTCATTTCAGCCCTGCCATTTGCAGATGTCTCTATCAAAGCAATCGCCATCTTCCACTGAGACTGTGGCCATCAGTCCCCTTGAGGCGGCTGCCCTCCGACCCACCCTCTGGAAGCCAGGAGGTTGGATGAAGGGACTTATGCACACGGACAAGCACACAACAGGAAACCCAAGGCACATCTGTCTGGAGAGTAAAGGGGGCACGATCCAGAGTCCACACTTCCGTTGCCCCAGAATCCGAAACCCTCCCTTCACTCAACAGGCCTGGCCACTCACAATGCTCTGGGCACAGATTTGAGCTGGGGAGGGGGTGGAGGGAGGGAGCTGCCCCTGCCAGGCCAGTGGGTGTCTGCTCTCCTCTCTCAGCCCTGGGCCTGGCTCATCTCCCTGGATCTGACTGCAGTCGCTGTCCTGTCCCTTTGCAGACCCTCGGCCCGCAGCACAGCGGGGCCTGCTCCCCCACAAGTCCCTCAGGCCAGGCGGAGGGCCCCAGAGAAAGAGAGAAAGAAACAAGAAACAGGGTCCACTAAACTACCCAAGGGCCCTCCCACTCCAGAGTCTCAGCGGAAGAGGGTGGAGCCACCACTCCCAGGCCCCTGGGAGGTCACTTTAAGGAGGGCTGTCTCATCGCTAGAGTCCCATAGCAGGAAATGGAATGCTACAGAGCCAGACGAACAGCCGGGGTGCTACAAACCTGTCCAGAAGACTGCAGCCCCAACCCATGGATCAGGTACTGCTCACGCGCTGCCCCGGGGCCCCTGCTGCCCGTCCTGGCCTGATGGCCCCTGCTGTGCCCAGCACTGGCCTCCGCCACTCAGTGCCAGCCCTGAGCTCCCCATCGGCCCTCTCAGGCTCCCCTGCAGCACCCGCCCCGTGGAGGGGCTTGGCCTGGTCTGCGGAAGCCCCCACTGCTGCTTCGGCCCACCTCGCCCCTCCTCCCCCCTGCTCCCCGCTGAGCCTCACTGGAAGCCAAGGCCAGGTGGCCCTGCCCCATGGGGGCGGCTCCCCAGGCGCTTCCCGCCTTTCCCGAGCTCCCTCAGCAGGGAGAGCTGCCCCAGAGGATCACTGAAGCACTTGGGATGAATTCCGTGCACACCCCTTGCTGGACTTGTGCGCCATTCACTCGTGTCAACACCAAGTCTTAGGACGGGGTGGGAGGAGGGGGCAGCTCTCTGAGGGGACAGGCTAACCCTCCTTTCCAAGGACAGCTGCGCTGAGAGCAGAGGAGCAGTGCAGACAGCCCAAACCGCACAGCCCTCCAGGACCGCACTTCGCCTTTGGGAACAGCGCCGCTGAAATGGAATGTGACAGAAAGTGTGATGATCAGGAGAAATGCTCCTACTTTAAACTTTGGTCTAAGGGGCGCAGGTGCACGAGCGCACACTCCCGCAGGCAGGCTGCGCGATGCAGCAGCTGGACTCCCCCTGGCCGGGCCAGGGGACCCAGCCTGTCACTCACCAGCTCTGTGACCTGGGCAGGTGACCACTCCCCTCTGGCATCTCATCTGTAAAATGGGGACGGCCCCCAGGATTCAGGCAGGATTACAGGAGCTCAGATCCATGCAGCAGGTGGAACAGAAGCCAGGGCCTGTGTGTGTGGGAGCCACGCACAGTTACACACACAATAGTAGATAGAAAACATTAGCCGGGCATGGGGGCACATGCTTATAGTCCCAGCTACTCAGGAGGCTGAGGCAGGAGTATCGCTTGAGCCCAGGAGTTTGAGGTTGCTGTGAGCTAGGCTGACACCACAGCACTCTAGCAACAAAGTGAGACTCTGTCTCCAAAAAGAGAGAGAGAGACAGAGAGAGAGAAACCAAATAAGCAGAATATTTGACCCTGGGAGATAGAGGTAATTTGGAAAATAAGCAGTAGTTTGGGAGAGACGGGAGGGAAAACTAATTAGTATCTTCATAAAGATCTTTTTAAAGTAAAGATTCAAATTTATAAAAACTTTTTAAAAACCACAATGGTAACATGCACAGGTGAAAAGCCAGGAATGAACTGAGCTGAAGTGATCAGTGCTGCTATTTGGGGTGGAGAGCCTTATCCTCCTTTGCTTACGTAGGAGTGAGCGGAAACTTGCTCTTTCCACCAAAACTGCACTGAAAGATCAACTCGCTTAAGTGGCAGGTCAATAAGAGAAGGGTTTTTTCACCACTTGCATGGGGAGGATCCCAGAGTGCTCACTCAACACTCCATGGAATTTTAGGCACGCCTCTTAGGGGGAGGCAAAGAGCAGTATAGGTCACTCTGTGTCGGGACAATACTGGGTTCCTGGGAGGATAAATAAATGGGGCAGGAATGGTTTGTACATTAACCTGAGAGACAGGTTAGTATGTTTCAGGTGATTTGGGCAAGTCTGGCTGCATTCTCAAGCTTTCCAACAATGTATTGACATAAGGGGAGAGGAAGGGAAGCCCATTGTTTGTTAGATTATTTGTTTTTGTTTATGCAGATAGAAGGCAAGCCTCTTCTAAGAGCCTGTTAATCTCTAAGAGCCTTTAATTCAAAATATTCTTTATACGGAGGAGTCATATTTTGGGGTAAAATTTCCTAAGCTCCTTCATTTATTTCTAATAATTTGAGGGAGGGGTGGGCAGAAATGTGGGGAGTGTGGGGGTGTCCCACTGGAAACACCAGAGCTGGAGCCGGAGCTGGGAGAGGTCACCCCCACCTGCTGCCCTTGCCAGCACCCTCTTCCTCTCCCCCCAGGCTTCCTTCCTGGGAAGGCTGCAGGGGCTCAGGGCTGTGCAGGGCTGGGGCTGGCCCAGTGCCCAAGGGTGCAGGGAGCTCAGTTCAATGTCTGAGACTGCAGAGACTCCAGGGACACTGTCTTTATGCTTCTGTCCTGTGCCTCCAGAGACCCGATGGTACGAATGTATCCAAAAACATTCCACTACCACTTTGAAAATAAACCCATCCTCTATGGTCGGTATGACACCTGGCTGTGCTTTGAGGTGAAAAGAAACGACTCACCTGTCTCCTGTGGGG
>VSMD01090196.1:0-10128 GCA_008750895.1 Mirza zaza | reverse complement strand
AAGAGCGAGACCCCATCTCTACTATAAATAGAAAGAAATTAATTGGTCAACTAATATATATAGAAAAAATTAGCCGGGCATGGTGGCACATGCCTGTAGTCCCAGCTACTTGGGAGGCTGAGGCAGCAGGATTGCTTGAGCCTAGGAGTTTGAGGTTGCTGTGAGCTAGGCTGACGCCACAGCACTCACTCTAGCCTGGGCAATAAAGTGAGACTCTGTCTCAAAAAAAAAAAAAAAAAAAGAATGAAAATCAAATATTCGTTCACATAAATGAAAACTAAGAGAATTCATCACCAGTAGACTTGCACAAAGCAAATGCTAAAGGAAGTTTTTCAGATGGAAGGGAAATTATACCACACAGAAACTTAGATTATAGCAAGGAACAAAGTGCACCAGAAGTGACAAACATATGAGTAAATACAAAAGACTGTTCCCCTTTAATTTTTTAAAAATGTGTATGACTGTTTAAAGCAAAAATTATAACAGTATAGTTTGGGGTTTACAGAGTGTGTAGACATACTATTATATGTATTATAACAGTATAGTTTGGGGTTTACAGAGTGTGTAGACATGTAAACCCCAAACTATACTGTTATAATACATATATATATATATATATCTCATGTATATATATATTTATGTAGGGTATCTATACAGGATATATATATTCCCTGTATATATCATGTAGACATTTGAAAACAACATGTAGACATGATATATACAGGGTATATAGACATAATAATTATATATCACATAAAGGATGGGGGGGTTCACAATTAATGGGCCTATAAAGCTACAAGGCTTTTATATTTAACAAGGAGCACAGGTAACTTGCCAATGGCGTCCAGTCAGGAAGTGGTGGGACAAAGTATGACTAATGTCCAAGGCCCGTCTTCTTTCTTGTACATCAGACAAGAAAAGTGAGTGGGTAGGAGGAGAGAGCAAGACAGGGAAGAGAGAGTCTGACAGCTTCAAGTAGCCTCAGGGGCCCAGCAGTTGCTGAACATGAGGATTCCCAGGCCCAGCAAATGGCAGAGCACGGGCGTGAGGCACCAGGGAGTAGCCGAAGCAAAGAGCCACCCTCTCGTTAAGCCTTGAAGTCAGTGCTGGTGCCTGTGAACAGGTGACCTCCGGATGGGTTAGGGAGGTGCCTATGGTCCCCACGCCCTGGCCAGGGAGTGGCTAATCCTCCCCAGACGCTACCTTGCCGGGTGTCCGGGGGCCTCACAAGAAGACCTGAACAGAGCAGATTAGAATTCTCGTGGGAGGGCGCTGGGTGGGGCAGGAGGGTTCCTCCCGCACCCCAGCGCCTGTCTCGCAGCCCCGGGGAAGCCCGTTCGGTTCATGCCACATGCCCGGAGCCTCAACCCTGGACTCTGGGCCCAGCTCTGTGTGCAGCACTGCAGTCCAGGGTAGAGACCAGAGAAGGGGACAAAGGATGGATTTGGGTCTCGATTCGGGATAAGCTGATCCTCCGCCTGCAGGAGTGGGACGGATAGGAGATGTGCCGACTGTGTCCCCTCCGAATGCCCCTTCTGCACCTGGCTCTGTGCAGCCCGGCTGCAGCTCCCAGACGCCTTTGCGGCTCTGCCGGCGACGTTCCATTCGGCGCTGTCCATCGGAGCCCTGGAGGGAGCTGGGAAGGCAGGAGAGGGGCGAAGCTGCTTCCTTACTCCCTGTTGTTGGCCGTTCCTGTCAGGGCAGCCCAGCAGTGGCAGCTGGTCCCCGTCTCCAGGGTCCCTCAGCACCCCAGCACCCTGCCTGCTCAGAAGCCCCCACAGAGCCGGGCGGCACCCCTCCGCGGTGTCTGAGCTCTAGACTCTTGGAACCTCATCTTCCTCCCTTTCGTTCTCCCAATCCCGGAGGTCACAGCTGCTTTCTGTCATTATTGTCCCTGAGTTTTCCTCAGTACCCCCTTTTTTCTTTCTCTGCTCTGTGTGCCCAAATCCTTATATTAAATTTCCTCTGTTGAAATCCTGGCACGGTTTCTGTTTTCCTGACTGGCTCCTGCTGAGGCAGAAAGAAACGGAGCCGCTTTCTCCAGGGAGCCGCTTTCTCCAGGGAGCCGGCCGTGGTTTACGAGAGACGGAGTAGCACAGAGGGCGGGGTGGGGGCTTTGGGCTGAGGCGGTCCTAAGTCCAAATCCCTGCCCTGCTGTTATTCCCTGAGTAACTCTGGGCAAGCGACTCGATATCTCTGAGCCTCAGTTTCCCCACGTGAAAATTGGGTGGATAACACAAGCCTGATTAGTCAGTCTCTTTGGACACGAGAGTAAAAACAATTTGCACTAGGTTAGCCAAAAGGGTAAAATTAGCCTGGAAAGTTTCCAGAAAAATAACTGTCAAGTGCACAGGGTGAGAAGGCAGGGGTAGAGCTCGCCTCACACACAACTGGGAGCAGCAACTCACACGCGTTTGCAGGACTTCTCTCTGCGTCTCAGAAATGCTCCCCAGTTGGCGACCTGATTCCCACCGCAAACCGCCTTCACCATGTGTTGAAGGAAAATGGCCTCTAGTAGCTTCCAGACTCTCGCGCCCTCCTGACTTTGTCCAGGGTAGCAAGGCCCCCTCCTGGCAAGACCAGCTCAGTGGCTTCAGGGGAGGGCTCCAATTGGCCAGGGAGGGTCATGTGCCCAGCCCTGCGCGCATCCCTGTGGCCCGGGAGTAGGGTCACAGAAGGGATGACAGCTGTCAGTCAGCTGCAACACGTCTGGGTCTTACAAAAACTCAGGCATTTCTGGGACGACCATGCCCATTTCACAGATGAGCAAACTGAGGCTCAGAGGAGGAAGGGCTTGACCACAGGCATGTGGCTTTTATCTAAGCAACGATACTGGACACTATGTCGTTAACAACCAGATTATCGGAAGTTCTGTAGGCTTAGAGGAAAGCAGCTGGGTGTGGGTGAGTGTGGTTCAGAAGGTGAGGAAGGAAGAAGCCCATGTCTGCTTCATACCTACCCTGTGCCGGCCACTGGGCAGGGGGACATAGATAAATGTGGCAGAGCCAAGCTTCCCGTGTCGGCCCTGTTTTGAAAAAGAGAAGGCAAGGACGATTCAGAGAGGCTCCACAGCCAATCCCAGGGTTCACAGCCTACAGGCAGGGCAGGAGTTCAAACCCGAGGCTGGCAGATTCCGTGCATTACCCATCACAGCACCTGGATGCCCAATCCCCCGGGGAAATGTCTCGCCACTGCGTGGGCTCAGGACTGGATGACATTCCCTGGCTCCATTTCCTCTGGTCTTAGATGCCAGCAGAGTATAAGGTCCCTCTGGGAGTCACAGCCCTTGAAAAAAATGTAGGGAAAGGGTGCAGAGAAACTAAAAATGGTGATCAAAGGGCAACAAGGGTTTCTGAAGAAAGGTCAAGACAAATGGGGTGGTTGAGTTGCTGGTGACCTCTCCCCGGCACTTCTCCAGCCCTCCCTCTGCCTGACCCTTCAGCCACACTAAATTATTTACAGTTTCCTGAATATGTCACTATTTTCTGCCTCCATACTTCTGTAAAAAAAACTGCTGCTTTTACCTTAAACACTTTTCCTACCCCCATCCAAATCCAGTCTCCCTGGAAAACTCCTACACATCCTTCAAAACCCATCTCAGTCATCTCCTCTGTGAGTCCTCCCGTTTCTTAGTGGTAGACCCTCCCTGCTCCATACACTAGGTCGATCACTCCCTTTTCTTCGTACAGCAACATACCTAAGACTTCCTCCAAAGGAAGCGCTTCTCAGTGCTCAGAGAAGGACCTGCTGCATCAGAATCACCCCAGGAGTGATTGCAAAATATTCAAGCCCAGGTCCCGCCCTGCGAGAATCTGATTATGGGAGTGTGGAACGGGGCCAGGTGTCAGAAATGTAAGTGGATGCCCCAAGTGCTGGTGCTCAGCAGGTGCGGAGATCGCTGGGGTTGGCCTCTTGAAGGCGTCCTCCTGTGTACCAGGTCCCGGCTCAGAGGGGTGATCGGTGAGGGAGAGAGGAAGGAAAAAAGGAAGGAAGAAAGGAAAAATGGAGAGTAGAGAAAGGGCAGGAGGATGAAAATGGCCATGAACCAGAGACGGGCAGGAAGGGGCAGGCTGTGGCATGGGGGTCTCAGGGGCAATGCTGTCGGACCATCCTACCGCACCCCGTGTTGGCACAGGCACCAGTTCTGGAGTCAGACATGCCAGGGTTTGAGTTCTGGTTCTGCCGCTCACGAGCTGTGTGTGCTTTGGCAATTCACTCAACCTCTCTGTTTTCTCTGTCTGATGGCAGTAACAGCTGTGCCTGCCTCACCAGGGTGTTCTGGGCATTGAGCAAGCTCTCAGGATCAGCGCCTTTCAAGCATATGACATCTTCCCTCTTGGGGGGACCACTTGATCCTCCGCAACAGGATGGGGAGGAGGCCAGGCCTGCCCCTCGAGAGTGCTTTGCGCATGTGCCAGACACTGTGCTCGGCCACCACAACCCCCTCACTGAGGCCCCGTTTGCTCAGAACTTGAGCCACGATAATCATAATCACAAGGGTCCTTTCTAAGCAACGATGCGATGATGACCTTGCACTACTTAAACTGCACTGAGTTTCTTATTGCTACTGTAACAAGTTATTGCAAACTGAGTGGCTTAAAACAACACAAATTTATTCTCTTATAGTTCTGGAGGTCAGAAGTATGAAACGAGTCCTAGGGGACTCAAATCAAGGTGCTGAAGTCCTGGTTCCTTCCGCAGGTTCTGGGGGAGAATCCGTTCCCTGACTCTTCGGGCTCCTGGAGGCTGCTGGCATTCCTTGGCTTGTGGCCGCATCACTCTCATCTCTGCTTCTGTTGTCACATCATTGTCTTCTCCTCTCTCTGACCTCTGACCTCTCTCCCTCTTAGAAAGGACTCCTGTGATTCCATCAAGCCCACCTGGATAATCCAGGTTCATCTCCCCATGTCAAGATGTCTTACTTTATCATACCTGCAAAGTCCCTTGTACCTCATCAGGTAACATAGGTTACACAGTCACAGTTTCTGGGGGTTGGGAGCTTTGGGGGCCGTTGTTCTGCCAGGCACAACTGTCCAGGTGTTTCATCGGACCCTCTTGAGTCAGACCCTGCCCAGAGAGCTTAGGCTGCCCATGATCTCCTGAGACCAAATGTACCATTATGGTCCCTTCAAAGCCAAGGCTCTGAGCTGCCAGTGGTGGCCGTGGGAGCGACTCATTCCACTGACCGTTCCTCGGTGTGGATGTTCCTTGTACCATGCATCTATCTCCCAGGGCTCAGAGGCCAAGGAGCAGGGCCAAGGTCATGCTGTCCCCCGAGCCCTGGCGCGCATGCTCGCCATAAAGCACACTGCTCCCAAGAGCCAGGACAGAGGTGACTTCTCAGGCAGCAGAACCAGGAGAAAGTTGGTAGGTGGGACAGAGAGAAGTCAGACAGAGCATTGGCCAAGGAGGAAAAGTGGATTGTCATTGACATGGAAAAGGAAGCCAAAAAAAAAAAATCAGTCCTATTTTTCCCTAAAAAATCATTCCCTTAACCCCGTGGACCTTGACACACTGGGACGAGCTGGGCTGACTGGCCCAATGGTCACATGTTCTGAGCCTACGAGTGGCTCTTGGAGTCAAGCTGGGCGACAGGCCCCCATTCATGCAACGCGTCCAGGTCATGGCTGGCTCACAGGGCGACGGAGCCACCCTTGTCTTGCCCACCGTCTCCATCCACGCAAAGACGCTTCTTCAGGCTTGCCGGCAAGGCGGCCAGCCATCCTGATTTTCCTGGGACTAAGGGCTTTCCTGGGAAAACCGGGACAAGGTGGTCACCCTACCTGGAGGCAGCCGCACAGACCCCAGCCTCAGGCTTGGCTGTTGTCCACTCTCCAGCGCGGGCGACTTGCAGGCACCCTAACACCTCCAGCGGGCTGGGCTCCCAGCTGTTACAAAGCACTCTCCATAGGAAGCAGCAGCCGTGGTGACGACAGGAGCTCGGGGACTGCTGGAGAGGACAGCCCTCTCCCCTAGGGCTGCTAAGTCACACCAGGTCAAGTCTGGGTGATTCAGGGGCTCTACTTCTTTCCTCACTTAGGGGTGCAGGGGGTGGGGGCTGAGGCTGGAAGGAAGGAAGGGAAGAGCTAAATCTCAAAAGTTAAGAGTCCATGGCGAAATCTGAACGCCCATTTTGAAGCCTGCGGTGGGGGCCGGCCTATCCAAGGTCAAGGCTACGCAGGTTGGGGGCCCAGGACCTGCAGCTGGGAAGAGGCGTGGTATGGTGGGAAGGGTTTCCTGGGGCCAGATAGACCCTGGATTACCCGCTTCCCAGCAGAGACCCTGAGCAAGCCCCCTAGCGTCTCTGAGCTTCATTTTCTCATGGTAAAAAGAAGCCATGGACACCTCTGTGCAGAGTTAAGATGAATAATAAACAACCAGCATGTGAACTTGCCTAATGCCCAGTAGGTCACTCCTGTCCTCAGCCCCAGATCAAGGTCAATAGGAAAACAAATGAGCAAGCAGAGGCTGCCTGGATAAACCCAGAGCTGTTTCACCCCAAGCCCTGGGCCAGGGCCGTTGCCTCCCTTGGACAAGTTCTCTCTGCTGCTCCTTCCTTAGTGTTACTCAGCCCTCCCCTGGCCCTCCCATCCTTCCAGCAGTACCTCATGTTGCCTGTGTTACACATGATTAAATTCTAGTTCTTCTACAGGGCACGCAGGCTTCCTGCTGGACTTTTTGATTTTTTTTATCATCAGTGATTTCATTTGACCATCCAGTAACCCTTTAGGGGTAAGTGTTACTTTCCCCATTTTACAGATGTGGAAACTGAGGTTTGGAGAGGTTGAGCAAGTTGCTTAGGGTCACACCAATTCAGGGCCACAGCTCCAGGCTCTAAGTTCAATGCTTTCCCCACCGAAGCAGACGCTATGACACAGATAGCCAGGTGCACCCTGCAGGGGCGCAAGGGGGCAGCCCCCCTCCCCCCAGCTGACCTGCCACATTCAGTTCCCACTGCCGTGGGCAGGAGCAGCAGGCAGGGGCTGACGCTGTCAGGTGTTCAAGTGCTGGGCTTCGACTCCCGTGGGAAAATGGAGCCCTATTCCCCCCTGCCTTATGGTGGGGAGAGAGGTCCCCAAGTCCCATATTCCGGAGTGATATGGTAGGCTGGAACGGGAGTCCCACTCCAGAACAGAGACTGAAAACTCTCTAAGATGTCTGGTTTTCAATCACAACAAGCTAAGTTTTTAGACCATCATTTAAAGCATGAAAGGAAGGAAATTTTATAGATCTCAACAGCAAAAGAACCAGGAATGCCGGTAGAGAAGATAGCATCAATGCTGGCTTGGGGTCTCTGCTGAGCTGTGGAGACCCTGACCTTCTGCTCTAACAACTGTATGGGCACAGGGAACAGGAGGAGATAAAGCCTAGGGCTCCTCAGGGTGGGGAAACTGATAGGACACCCCACATACAGCTGGGCTCCCACCGAGAAGGGTGGATACAAAAGAAAGTTCTGCAACTGATGGCTTCATAGAAATTGTGGGAGGAAATCTCCCCGGAGATTCATAACCATGTGGGGGCCTGTGCACAGGTTTGCTATCTGATTTCATGCATCTATGAGATTAAAACAAAAGAAAAAAAAACTTACAGTAGAGCTTGAAGTTTTCAGTAATCCCAGTTAATCCCAAATATAGCAATTAAAAGGGAATACCATGGGACTGCAAACTGGTACAACCTCTATGGAAAACAGCGTGGAGATTCCTCAAAGAACTAAAACTAAAACTACCATTTGATCCAGCAATCCCACTACTGGGTATCTACCTAAAGGGAAAGAAGTCATTTTATCAAAAAGACACCTGCACTCAAATGTTTATTGCAGCACAATTCATAGTTGCAAAGATGTGGAGTCAACCCAAGTGCCCATCAGTTCACGAGTGGCTTAACAAAACGTGATAGACGTATACTATGGAATACTGATCAGCCACGAAGAAGGATAAATTAAGGCCTTTTGCAATAATTTGTATGGAACTGGAGGCTGTTGTCCTAAGTGAAATATCTAAAGGATGGAAAAACAAACACCACATGCACTCACTATTAGACTCAAACTAACCCATGAACACACATGTGCACAGAGGGAAGTAAAACTCAATGGAAATCAAGCAGGGGAGAGTGGGGAGGGGGGAATGAGTGAAAACCTACCTAATGGGTACAATAAACACTATCTGGGTGATGGGCACACTTACAACCCTGACTCAAGCATAACAAAGATGAGCCATGTTGTAACCAAAAACATTTGTACCCTCATAATATTTTGAAATAAAAAAAAAGAAAAGGAATCCCCACCTAGAAACATTTAGGAAAACTTCCAAAAACCAAAGATAAAAGATCTTAAAAACAGCTGAAGAGAAGGCATATTACCCAAGAGCTGGTTTCTTAGCAGCTGTCAGAGTGCTAGAAGACAATGGAATAGTATCTTCCATGTGCCTAGGCAAAGCGTTATATCCAGCAAAAGTAGCATTCCCAAGTGAGAGCAAAATAAAGTATTCCTAGACAAAATTACTACCAGCAGTGGTGGTAGGAACAGACTAGAACACCAAAGTGGCAGGGGCCAGGTAGCCCAGCTTCCTCCAGTTTCAGACCTCTGGGTAACAGTCTTCTACCCTGTCTTGCCCCTCCAGGCCTTTTAACAATTTATAACCAAATTTCCCATATTAAATCTTATGCTTGACATACCTAGAATAATTTCTGTTTTACTGACTAAACTCTTAACTGTTACACAGGTTGGAAACACATGCACACACAAAATCTGTATGTAAAATTAAAATATGTGGTAATAATAGCATCTATGCTGGGATAGAGTTAATGGAGTCAAATTGATTTAAGATTCTTGTTTGGGAGGAAGGCAAAGATTTTGATTAACATTTTGACTTTGATAGATTAAGAATACATGTTGTACCTCTGGGACAATCACTAAAGTAATAGAAAAATAAATTTTTAAAAAGTAGAATTAATTTTTTTATAGACACAGTGACTCCACAAAAAAAGGCAAGAAATGAGACAGCAGTATGACAGACAGGACAAACAGAAAGCAAAACTCAGGTGGTAAATTTAAACCCAAAGATACATATTTTATTGATTATGTAATTACTCTCGTTAAAAGATAGAAATCAACATGAATTAAAAATAAAAATCTAACAGTGTGCTTTTTTATAAAAAACACATAAGGATAAATAGTGAATGCAGAAGATTAGAAAAAGGTAAGCTATGCAAACCCTAACCAAAAGAAATCCGATGGATATTACATTAATTATTGTAACTATCAATGTTATTAACATCAGACAAAGAAGGTATTGCATCAAAAGACCTTAAAAAAGCAAAGAGGGTCACTTCATAATTGTAAAAGGTTCAATTCAACTAGAAAACATAATAATTATAAATTATATGCCAAAAGAAAAGAAAGATAAAAGAATTAGAAAGGAAAGAGAAAACTGTCATTATTTGCAGATGATATAATTTTTTTTTTTTTTTGAGACAGAGTCTCGCTTTGTTGCCCAGGTTAGAGTGAGTGCCATGGTGTGGCCTAGCTCACAGCAACCTCAAACTCCTGGGCTCAAGTGATCCTCCTGCCTCAGCCTCCTGAGTAGCTGGAACTACAGGCATGTGCCACCATGCCCGGCTAATTTTTCTATATATTTTTAGTTGGCCAATTAATTTCTTTCTATTTTTTAGTAGAGACAGGGTCTCGCTCTTGCTCAGGCTGGTTTCAAACTCCTGACCTTGAGCAATCCGCCCACCTTGGCCTCCCAGAGTGCTAGGATTACAGGCGTGAGCCACTGCGCCTGGCCAGATTATATAAATTTTGTTCACAGGAAACCCAAAATGATCTATAAATGAATTATTAGAATTAATAAGAAAGCTTGATAATAGTGCTAGATACAAAATCAATACATGTAAAATCATTCACATTTCTATATACCAGCAACCAAAAATATGGGAAATGTTTTTTAAAACATACTATTTATAGGAGCATCAAAGAAATATTAACCACTGGGAATAAAACTAACAAAAGGTATGCAGTCTGTGGTATAATTATAAATCTACATTGAGAGACCTTTATAAAGACTTCAAAAAAGCCTAAATAGGCCAGGCGTGGTGGCTCACGCCTGTAATCCTAGCACTCTGGGAGGC